>JAUOBT010000707.1:15197-35703 GCA_032362145.1 Hypanus berthalutzae
AAGGTGTTCCTGGTTCATTGAGTTTTCAATCTCCTGTTCCTCGTCAACCCTCCTTCCCAGACGACCATCCTCGTCACGGTCATCCACGACTTCCTCTACAGTTCTCCCCGTTTCCGCCACCGCCATCTTCTACACATCCTGTCTCCATCACCCCTCCGTCCTCTACACTCCCTGCTGTCTCCGTTATCTCCTCCTTCCCCAATTCGGCTCTCCTTCTCCCTAACCCGCTCCAACCCCTGCAGTTCCTCCACGATTCCATTAACCCTCTCCCTTCTCCACACGTCTCCCTCTCTCTCTGTTTAATGGATTAATGGGGAAAGAGTGGGTGAGGTGACGTCTGATGTTAGAACACGCAGACCGATTTGTGTGAACAGGCCGATCATTTGTTTCGATAACACTTCATCCCAGTGACTGATATCTCACCACCACGTCCGTTCTCCTACCAAAACCACCCCCTCGTCTAATTCTCTCCAGTTCCCTGAACCTTCTCTGAACACAAACACACACACATTCTCTGAGCCGGACTCACAATTCAAGACTTCAGGAAGGGCGGAGTTTGGCGGATTGGTGATAGGGAAGGAGCTTCGGAACATCGGAGTTTCTGAAGGGAGCCGGAGGAGTAGGCTTCAGTTTGTGTCTGAACCCGGGTGTATGCGATAGGACGTCCGGAGAGAGCGTCACCCAGTGTCTAACTTCAGAACAGTGTGATGCGACTGTGTGGAGGGAATTCACTCTGAGCCTGACCCCGGCAGTATGTGATGGGTCAGTCTGGAGGGAGCTTCACTGTGTCTGAGCACCGAGTGTGTGATTGAATGGTGTGGAGGGAGCTTTACTCAGCGTCTGACCCCGGAAGTGTATGTTATGACGGTCTGGAGGGAGATGCACTCTGCGTCCGACCACGGGAGTGTGTGATAGGACGGTGCGGGAGGAGATTCAGTCTGTGTCTGAACTGGGAGTGTTGGTCGGGACGGTGCGGAGAGATTTTCACTCAGAGTTTGAATGTGTGTGTGTGTGTGTGTGTGTGTGTGTGTGTGTGTGTGTGTGTGTGTGTGAGCCTGAGATAGGGAGAGAGTGATGAGCCAGATAAGAGGGAAAGAGTGAAGGGAAATTGGAAAATTGGATTTGAGTGGAAGTCCGAGGGTTTATCTCTTTGAATCTTTATGGGGGATATTCTTGGGTGAGAGAAGTCACAGAACTGTTGGTTGATTTGTTTTATTGTTTCTTTCTTTATAATCGTAAAGTCACAGCAGTAGCAATGTCTGGCAGGAGAGTTGAATACTCCTTTGCGAAATGTGGGAAGGCAGGGAGACCTCAAGAGTTCCTGCCAACTTGACCTGTAAGAAGGTCACCCAGCTTACCTTCTAACACCTTGCGTTACGGAGTTGGAACTGGAACTGGATGAACTCGGGATCATTCGGGAAGCCGAGACGGTGATAGGCAGGGCATGTAGAGATGTATTTACACACAATGCGTAGGATACAGGAAACTGGGTGACAGTCAGGAAGGTGAAAGGGGTTAAACAGCCAGAGCCAGTGCAGTGATCCCTTTGGCTAACCCGCTCAATAACAGGTAGACCACTTTGGATACTTCTGGATGAGAGGAGAGAGGTGCAAATGACCAAGCAGGGGAAAGTCTCACCGGTCAGGTCTCTAGCACTGACTGTGGTTCTGTGGCTCTGCATGGAAGTGGGTAAAATATGGCGAGCTGTATCGATAGAGTTGTCTTTGTTAGGGGAGTGGAAAAAATCTACTGTGGTACAAGAATGAGCTTCCTTTATAGGATGCGTTCCGTATCGTCCCCAGTATATTGGTAGGTAAGGGGAACCGGTTCTGCAAGCTTATGTATATGCAGGTGTATCCAAAATTAGAAAGTACGTTCCGTTTAATATGTAGCTCAAATGTTAGGGTTGTAACCAGGTCTTCGGATGTGTGAATCACTGGGCTCTCTTCCTCGGAATGTGCGACCTCTACAGACGGGACTGTTTCATTTCATTTCAATTCAACTCAATTTAAGTTTATTTGCAATTCTATCACACGTGACGTACAGGGCCAAGCTGCTAAACACAATCCCAATTGTCACACGAGGCACAAAGCATTCATAATATGTATAAAATAGAAAGTCTGCAAGCATATGCAGGAAATCAGTGAAATACTCTCACGCCTAATGCACACGCGCACATAAGCACGCGCGCGCGCACATATTTATATATAAGCAGCTTGAGGTCCCAGGCACTTTAAAAAACCACCGAAATCTACAAGCCACAACAACTGAGCTTGTCTTCTGCCGAGCGAACACTCGGGGGCAATATAGAGTCTACCCTGGAAGCCGCGCCACGCCGCCCCACGTTGTGCAGCTCCTTCACTTTCTCCGTCATCTGCAACTCTCTCAGTTTACACCTGAACCGGATTGGAACTAATATCCCAGCGGGAAGGTTTGCCATTAAAAAAGGGGTCGTTGTGGTGTTTAAGCTAGAGTTGCAGGGGGATGATAACCAGAATGATTGAACAGATAGTTGAGACATTGTTGTTACAAATGTTGTTAAGACTTCAGACAAAGTCAACACGCCTGCTGGGTCTAATGTCCTGAACTGCGGACGTTTCAATGCAGGAAGTATTGTCCGAAAGGCAGATGAGCTCAGGGTGGGGTCAGCGTCTGGAAGCACGATAGTTTAGTCATTAGTAAGACTTGGTTGCTGGAGGGGAAGGACTGTTTGCTCAACATTCCAGTTAACCCCTGTTTTAGTCGTGCTTATATTTATATAATTTAGTCTGAGGCGAGGAGTTAAAGGTAGAACAGAGGAATAAGAAAATCATGAACTCATTCATGGGGCTACATTATCGACCACCGAAAGGTTCTGGGGATTTAGAGGAGCAGATCTGTGGAGAATTCGGAGTCTGTTGTAAGAGACGTCAGGTTGTGACAGTGGGGGAGTTTAACATTCTTTATATTAGCTGTGAGCCTCACACCGTGAAAGGACCACTGGGATAGTCTTCCTAATCAGTTCAGAAAGTTTCCTGAATCAGTAGATAGAAAGTCCCAATGAGAGAGGGCAATACCTGATCTCATCCTATCGAATATGACACGCCAGGGGACAGAAAACTGTGTAATGGGACCACTTTCCCTCTCGTGATGGTAATGCCATTATAGGGCTATTATGGAAAAGGATAGGTTTAAACTCGAGATTAGTTGTTTTTTGAAGTTTATAACAATACAAGTCGCAAATTGACCAGATAGGTTGAATCTTTCTCCCCCAGGGTGGAAAGGTCTAATACCTGAGTACCTGCATTAAGGTGAAAAACAGGTCGTTGTTGCCTTTAGCTTGCAGGGGGATGATAACCAGAATGATTGAACAATTAGTTGAGACATTGTTGGGACAAATGTTCTTAAGAGTTCAGACAAAGTCAACACGACTGCTGGGTCTCATGTTCTGAACTGCGGACGTATCAATGCAGGACGTATTGTCCGAAAGGCAGATGAGCTCAGGGTGGGGGTCAACGTCTGGAAGCACGATGGTTTGAACATTAGTAAGACTGGGTTGCTGGAGGGGCAGGTCTGTTATCTGAACATTCCAGTTAACCTATGTTTTAGTCATGCTTATATTTGTATAATTTAGGCTAAAGCGAGGAGTTAAAGGTGGAACAGAGGAAAATGAAAATGATGAACTCATTCATGGGGCTACATTATCGACCACCGACAGTCTGGGGATTTAAAGGATCAGATCTGTGGAGAATTCGGAGTCTGTTGTAAGAGACATCAGATTGTGCCAGTGGGTGATTTTAACATTCTTGGTATTGACTGTGAGCCTCATACAGTGAACGGACCACTGGGATACTCTTCTTAATCAGTTAAGAGAGCTTCCTGAATCAGTAGATAGAAAGTCCCAATGAGAGAGTTCAAAACTTGATCTCATCCTATCGAATAGGACACGCCAGGAGACAGAAGATTGTGTAATAGGACCACTTTCCCTCTAGTGATGGAAATGTCATTAGATATAGTGTTATTGTGGAAAAGGATAGGTTTAAACTCGAGATTAGTTGTTTTTTTTAAAGTTGATAACAATACAAGACGCAAATAGACCAGATAGCTTGAATTTTTCACCCCCAGGGTGGAAAGGTCTAATACCAGAGGACCTGCATTATGGTGAGAGGGGTAACGCTCAAAGGGGATGAGTTTGGCAAATGTTTGTTTTCAGAGAGATGGCGGGTGATTGGAAAGTGCTGGCAACGATGGAGGGAAATCCATAGAAGCGTTTAAGTGCCTCTTTATCCGGCACGTAGGTGCGCAGGAAATGGAGGGAGACGGGTGTTGTAACGGCAGAAACAACTCAGTTTAATTGGTATATCACAATTCTTGGACCGAAGGGTCTGCTCTGTCGTGTGATTTACGTTCTTTGCTGTATAGAAAGAGCAGAGTGATTTGAGCTTATCGGGTGGGAAGAGCAGGGGGTTGGGTAGAACAAGGAACTCGACGATTTATCGACAGAGAGGGAACGACTGATGGCATAGGCTGTGAAAGACACACACCGACTCCATCTTCAAAGGGACACTGAAAAAACCCTTACAGTGTTTCGGTGTCTCCGACACAACCCTCGTCGTGATACGAACACGCCCCTCACAGTCAGACCCTGCACTGCAACTAGGAAACTTCCTCGCTGCGTTCATAACACCCTCCCTCCACAAAGCCCCTCCACGAATCCGTGAAACACTCCCTCTCCAACACTACTTCTCGTCCCCGTCAAAAAATTCCCTCCAGTGCACCACTCCCGTCTCCGTCTCCCGTCCCTCCCTGACAAGCTGTCCCGTCTTCGTGACACAGTACTTCCCCTGCACACATTCTCCGTCTGGGTCATGCCCAACATTCACTGCGCCTCTCCCCGTTCGCCTGACCCACCCCATCACTTAAACCCTAACCCGTCTTCGTCAACCTCTCCTTCTCCTGCACTACTCCCTGTGTCTATCACACACTCCTTACACAAAACCGATTCACTTTCATTCAGCCCCCTTCCCTTACAGGCTACCTCGTCTCCGTGACCGATTCCCTCCACTGCACATGTCTCGTCTCCCTTATCCCTTACCTTCCTGTAGCACCTCCCACGTCCCCTGAAACTAAACCCATATCGGTCGCTGCCCCATTCACCTCCCTTACTACGTTCACGTAATTGTGGGGACTATGAGGGAGAGATGACGTCTGTTGCTGCACCCCTGCCTTCCGCCGTGTATCTATCACCAGGTCCTGTGCCAGACCGGCCGTATGGTTCCAGCACCACTTGAATCAGTGGGAGCAATCTCACCACACTTTCCCTGGCCTCCCCTCTCCTCCTCTTCTTCCCTCTTCCATCAGCACAGAATCCACTCTCACACACAGTCCATCTCCGAGTGTCACACACAGTTCGAGAGCACTGGAACGCCAAAGGGATGGGTATTGGTGAGTGCGGAGACCGGGGAAGGGAGAGAACTGCGCAGTGTTTCTGACCCCAGAGGAGTGTGCTGTCAAGTTGCGGGAGGTACTTCACACGTCCTACCCCGGGAGTATGACGCGATAATATTTAGGCTTTGGACAAGCTGTGCTCTGGCAAAGATGTACTTTGAAAATTGGACCCCAAGCGCTGATTAATCTCTTGGAAAAGGGAACGGATTGTTCTGTGAATAGTGAGAAGATTTGAAGGAGAGAGGGACTGTGGTGTACAAGGCTCGGGAGTCCACACCGTGAATGGGACAGAGCGCTGGCGCCTGCAATTGGACACTGCAAATGCGCTGACGGTGACACTGCCACACACCCCACCGTGAGAGCGACTCGTCTTTCTTCGTGACTCCAGTGCATCAACTCGCCCTGCCTAGAAGCACTGACATACTCTTCCCCATCTCCATTAACCCCTTTCCCTCCATAAACACCTCCAATCTCCCCTTTCGCTTTATATAATTATAAAGCGTTTTACTGTCCTTTTTATGTGAGGGGTGTATTGGTCTCACTGTGAGTCAGCAGACACTGACGATTCAGCTTACAGAGAGGAGATGCAGCGGCCAACGGACTGGTGCAGAGCAAACAACCTGTCTCGAAATCTGAACAAAACAAAAGAGATTGTTGTTGACTTCAGGAGGGCACTAGCGACCACTCCCCGCTGAACATCGACGGCTCCTCGGTAGAGATCGTAAAGAGCACCAAATTCCATGGTGCTAACCTGACGTAAGATCTCACCTGGTCCCTCAACACAAGCTCCATAGCAACGAAAGCCCAGCAGCGTCTCTACTTGTAGCGAAATCTGAGGAAAGTCCTTCTTCCACCCCGCATCCTCATCACACTCTGCAAAGGTTGTATTGAGAGCTTCCTGAGCAGCTGCATCACTGCCTGGTTCGGAAATTGCACCGTATCAGATTGCAAAACCCTGTAGCGGATAGTGACGTCAGCCGAGAAGATCATCGGGGTCTCTATTCCAGCCATCACGGACATTTAAACTACTGGTTGCAATCGCAAAGCAAACAGCATTATGTAAGACCCCATGCAGACCTGATACAAACTGTTCTCCCACCTGCTGATTGGGAAAAGGCTCCGAAGCATTCAGGCTCTCACTACCAGATTATGTAACAGTTTCTTCCCCTAACCTATCAGACTCCTCAAAACCTGAAGCTTGGACTTACACCTTGCCCCATTGACTTGTTTATTATTTATTGTAATGCCTGCACTGTCTTTGTGCACTTTATGCAGTCCTGGGTAGGTCTGTAGTCTTGTGTAGTTTTCTCTGTGTTGTTTTTTTTTTACGTAGTTCAGTCTAGTTTTTGTACTGTGTCATGTAACACCATGGTCCTGAAAAAGGTTGTCTCATTCTTACTATGTACGGCAACGGCAGTTATTGTCGAATGACGATAAAAGTGACTAGACTTGACTTAACTTGATTTGAGTAGAGATTGGGTCGTTATAATGCTAAAGGGCCCGTCAGTACCACAGTGTGGGGTGTGTTGGTATCACGGTGAAGGGTGGTTCGGGGTATTGTTTGGAATGTTACGCTGTTACTGAGGCTATATTTATTCTCTACGCTTGGGTCGCTGTGACCGGTTTCGAACTCCCCATGAATCCTCCACCAGATACCCGTGATAATGAGGTATCTGTTAAAACGCAAATTAGCCATATGCTTGAGTCGAATCAGTCTGTCCTTATGGATCGTTCACTGACTATGTCGTCTGTGGAAAAATCGTTCCTCGTCTTTGTCAATCCATCGTCATATTCCCTGATATACCCCACCCCCCGCTCTTCCCGTCCTCTGAGTCAGATCTCTCTCTCTTACCCTCCTGCAGAGCAGTGAAATGAGACAACAGATCAAAGAAGAACCTGCTGCCCGCAATCTTGTGCTAAACAAATTTAAATCCTTCCTGTCTACGCAATGTCCATCTCCCTCCATTCCCTGTACATCCACTTGCCTGTCAAAGAAGCACTTAAACACCCCTATCGATCTGTCTCACCCACAAACCCTGGCAGCACATTCCTGTCAACCACCCTCTCTGTGTAAACAAGACCTTGGCCAACACAGCTCCTATCAGCATCCCCCCCTCTCCACTTGAACTCTGCCGTATTCGACATTTCCATCCTAGGGGAGAAATGTACAGGATCTCTCGTCTATTTCCGTCTCTCGAAATGATTTGACCTCTATCTGCTCTCCTCTGAGCCCACGCCGCTCCTGAAAAAAATACATGCCGACCGTCTGGTGTACCTGTGTCTCTCCTAATTATATAGAATTATCTACAAGAACATGGTCATTTATTTCTTATTCCTCATTTCCACCCATAACGGCGTGACTATGACGAGTTTTCATGTCTGTCCTGACTGAGCACTGCAGTGACAGATTCTCTGCTCTGTAATGTCACCCCTCCTCCTTTAATTCCTTCCGCTTTTTGACGTCATAAACTTAGATTGAATTGAATTGAAATGAATTGACACCGTCTCCCCTGTAGAGGTCGCATCCTCCTAGGCAGAGAGCCCAATGATCCACATATCTGATGCCCTCGTTTCGACCCTAGCACTTCATCCTCCTGTTAAACTGTATAATCTTTCTACTTTGTTGACCACGCCAGCACGTACAGAACCGTCTCCGTTTTCCTACCTATAATACATGTTCCTACCATCGAGGAACCTCTTTCTCGTCCGCAGAACCTTTCCTCTGTTTCCCTAACAAAGAAAACCATAGTGTTAGTCTTGCCTCACTGGGACGGTATAGGACCGGGGCATCAAATTCACAGGCAAATCCCTGACCTCACTTTGCAGAACCACCTCCGTACTCAAATCGATGTCATTGGTCCGTACATGGACCATGACCTACAGTTCCCTACCCATCATCTTAAGCATAATCGAGGAGGAAACAATCAATAAACGGCAATAAATATATATATATATTGATTGTTATTGATTGTTTATTTATTGACCCGGGAATGTTCTCCAGTCTGTTCCCTTTACTAACGAATCCCTTATCAGCACAGCGTGTCCTTTCTCCTCCCTTCATTCTGAGTCAAGAGGCAGAGTCTCTGCCAAACAGCCGATCAGTGGGACCTCCCTCTATTAGTTTGTATGCGCGACTGTATCTGAAGATTTATACCTGCTACTAATGAGGATGACCACAGGGGTACTCTGCACTGGTTCTTTAACCGCTTTCCCTTTACTGGCTGACACCCACTTTGCTGTGTCCTCCGCCTTGGGTGTACCTGCCTCTGCATAATTCGTATCTATCACCCGGCAAGCCTCACGAATTATTTGAATATCCCGGATGTTAGCATCTCGGAGGATCTATAGAGGACCCAGAACGTGGACCAGCTGCACTTTGTCTCTCTCCACGATATGTCCACAAAGGTTGCAATCTCATTTGTTCTCCACTCGGCCTTGGACCATTGCACTACAATAATAGTTACGTCAGGCTGTGGTTTATTGACCATAGCTCATCTTTCAGAACAATAATTTTCTCAGTTCTTAAAAACAAGCTCCAAATCCTGGGCCAGGGTATATAACATAGAACATAGAACACAGTACAGGCCCTTCGGCCCAACATGTTGTGTCGAGCCTCAAACCCTGCCCCCCATTTAACGCCCTACCTTAAATCCCTCCTTATACCTGTCTCGCATTCTCTTAAATTTCACGACTGTATCTGCCTCCACCACTGGGTCAGGCAGTGCATTCCACGTCCAACCACTCTCTGAGTAAATAAACCTTCCTGTAATATCCCCTTTGAACATCCCCTCCCTTACCTTAAAGCCATGCCCTCTTGCATTGAGCAGAGGTGCCCTCGGGAGTATGCGCTGGCTGTCCACTCTATTTAATCATCGTCATATCTTCTATACCTCTATCATGTCTCCTCTCACCATCCCTCTCTCTTCCCGGCATTATACACATTTACATTACACTCTGCAGCCACAAAGGAAACAGCATTATGCAGAACCCCACGCACCCCTCATACAAACTCTTCTTCCAGACTATGTAACATTTTCTTCCCGCAAGCTATCAGACTCCTCAATAGCCAAATCCTGGACAGGCACCTTACTACCCTATTGTCTTGTTTATTATTTATTGTAATGACTGCATTGTTTGTGCACTTCATGCAGTCCCGGATAAGTCCGTAGTCTAGTGTAGATTTTTGAACAGTTTTTTTGTGTGTGTTGTTTTTTACATAGTTCAGTCTAGATACTGCACTGTGGCATGTAACACCAATGTCCTGAAAAACGTTGTCTCATTTTTACTATCTACTGTAGCAGCAGTTATCGTCGAAATAACAATAAACAGTGACTTGACTTGACGACTTGACTTCTCTCCAAAGCCCTCGGAACCTTAAACTCCGATCATAAATCATACTCTCTATTAGAGGCAGAATCCTGGTTAATATCATCTGTACCCTGTCCAATGCTTTCACATCCTTCCTATAGTGAGGCGACCAGAACTGGACACAGTACTCCAAGTGTTGTTTAACTAGAGTTTTTAGGAGCTGCATCATTACCTCACGAAACTTCAGCTCTATCCCTCGACTTAAGAAAGCCAACACCCTATACTCTTTCTTTACTTCCCTATCTACCAGTGAGGCAACTTTCTGTGATTTGTAGACATGTACCCTGAGATCCCTCTGCGCCTCCAAACTATCAAATATCTTGCCACTTACTTTGTACTCTGCATTGGAATTTGTCCTTCTACAGGCTAACACCTCACGCTTCTGCGGTTAAACTTCATCTGCCGCTTCTGAGCCCACCTCCGCATCCTATCAAAGTTTCCCTGCATTCTTCAACGATCGTCTACACGACCTACACCACCACAAACCTTTGTGTCGTCTGCAAACTTGACAACCCACCCTTCTATCGCCACCTGCAGGGCCTTAATAAAAATCATGATAAGTAGGGGACCCAGAACCAACATGCTGCAGAACATCAACCTCACTCACATTGTCTTCACCGTCATCAAGTTCACTCTCTTTGGTAAATTCCGAAGATAAATATTCATTGACGACCTTGCTCACTTCCACAACCTCCAGGTACACCTTCCCACCTTCTCTAATTGGTCCTATCTTCACTCCTGTCATTCTCCTGCTCTTCACATCATTGAAGGATGCCTTGGGGTTTTTGCTTTACCCTTCTCATGCCCTCTTCTTGCTCTCCACAGCCCTGTCTTATGCTCCTTGCCTGCTACCTTATATTCCTTAATAACCCCATCTTATCCTTGTTTCCTAAACGTCATGTATTCTTCCTTTCTTCCACCTGACTTGATGTTCCATTTCACTTGTCACCCATGGTTCCTTCACCCTAACATTTTTTTGTCTTCTTCACCGGGACAAAGTTACTACTAAGATTCAGATTCCTAAACTTCGACCACATGTCCATGGTACATTTCCCTGCAATAAAATCACCCCTATTCACACCAGCAAGTTCCAGCCTTATAGCCTCATAATTTTCCCTTCCCCAATTAAAAAAAAGCAATCCTCTCTGATTCTACCATTTTCTGTGATAATTTTAAAGGCCGGAGAGCGGTGGTCACTGTCCCCCAAATGCTCACACACTGAAAGATCTGCGACCTGACCCGGTTCGTTACCTAATACTAGATCTAGTATTTCATTTTCCCTAACCGGCCTGTCATCATACTGTGACAGGAATCGGTCCTGGATACACTACCGAAACTCTGCTCCATCTAACCCAACGGACGGTTGTGGTTACCTGCGTCTGCAACAGAATGTTTGACTTTCTCTTCGGGGAACCACAATCAGTGCAGACCAATAATAGCATAACAATCTAGAGGCAGTTTCGAGGTAGCAGAGAGGCTACAGAAGGCCTTAGACAGATTAGGCAAACGGACAAATGTGCAGCAGATAGATTACAGTGTTGGAGAGTTTACGGTCATACACTTTGGTAGAGAAAATATAAGAGTTGACTATTTTCCAAATGGAGAAATATCTCCTGTGCAAAGGGACTTCGTGCAGGATTCCTTTAGGAATTATTTGCAGGTTGAGTCGGTACTGAGGAAAGAAAATGTGATGTTCAGTATTTGTTTCGGAGTACTGGAATATATAAGAAAAGATAATTTTAAGAACTTATAAGGCACAGGTGAGGCTCAGTTTAAGCGCCGTGAGCATCCTCGGGCCCCTGATCGAGGAAGGAATGTGCTTACATTGTGGAGGGTTCACTGGAGGTACACAATAATCATTCGGTGATTGAAAGACGTGTTATACGGGGAATCTTTCACGGCTCTGGGCCTGTATGCTCTGGAAATCAGAGAATAAGGGGTGCTTAGAGGGTCTCTCTCTATTCTGAGATGACCCCTCTTGTCTTTCACTCTCTCACTAGCGGAGAAATCCTCTCCACATACACTCGAGCAAAGCCATTCACCATCAGAGGTTTCGATGAAGTCAAAATTCATTTACTTAATTCCTGTAAAGGCCCAGAGTCATCAAACTCTGTTGATGGGATCAATCTCTTGACTCTCCTTAGATCCCTCTTCAGCTTCAGTACATACTTTGTTAAATAAAGGGCCCACAACCCTTCACAATACCCCACGAGATGCCTCACCAATGCATTGTAAACCATTCCTGCCACTCCACCTATCTTCAAATCCACTGCAAACTTCGCAACAACGCAATCAGCTCGATCGTCCAAATGGTTGACACACAAGTTAAAATGTTTTGGTCCCATCACAGGCCCCTGTGGAAAGTGATGAGCCACTGGCAGCCAAACAAAATGTCTACATTCATTCCCACTCTTTGACTGCTGTCACTGAAACACCGCTTTGTCCATTATACAGCGAATCAAATATCGCTGTGATGATTGTACGCTCCAGTATCGATCGTTTGGTGACAATAAAAGTAAAGCATTCCGCACATTAAAATTCAACACCTTCACTCCTGTATTTATCCTTTTTGACGATGTCTACATCTTACGCTGCAACCCAGCCAATTGACTGCAATGTTGCCCCCTGAACAGCCTCTGCTCAGTACACATTACCTCTGTTTGTAAACCAGTTGCCTCAACTGCGGCACTATTTTCACCAATGCAGATCCTTCTGCATTGAGATGTGTGCAGCCCAGGACAATATTTGCACTGATCTCAACCATCTGATTAACAACTTTGTGTGAGTTCTTATCACCATCCGCCTCCACAACCTCTCCAATAACTGTTCTGGAACTCTGTCCTAACTCACTGTAACTAACTGAAGACTGTGCGGGTAAATTGTGTAATCTTCCTGGTTCTTGCCTCACTAGGACGTGGCACGGGTAGCAATATTGGAGATCTTCCCCTTTGACCTAACTCCCTGTATCCCCTCCTCATTTATCCAACCCGTGTCTTGAGTACAAGTGGAACACGATCAGACAGTCTCCCCATTAGGCCTTGGACCACCTGGACAATTGCAATATCTACATCAGGCTGCGGTTTACTGACAATAGATCAGAGTTCAGCACAATCATTTCCTCACTTCTTATCAACGAGCTCCACATCCCGAACGGTGCATCTCCATCTGCAACAGAATGTTTGACTTCCTCATCGGGAAACCACACGGTGTAACATTTCCCATCAACAAACTGTGTTGAAGTAGCAGAGGGGCTACCGTGGGGTTTATACAGATTAGGAAAATGGTCAAACTAGTGGCTGACGGAATACAGTTTCTGGAGGTACATGGTAGTGCCATTCGTTACAAGAAGTAAAAGAGTCGACTGATGGTCCAAATGGAGAGAAGATTCAACGATCTACGGCACAACGGGATTTTGGGTTCCTCGTGCAGGATTCCCTCAGAATTAAGTTCCAGGCGGATTAGTTGGTGAGGAAGGCAAATAGAATGTCAGCATTAGGATTATTCTCCTCATCAACGATCAACCTCTGACTGCTAGATGCCATCGGACGTGGCCTCCTCTGAAGTCTGTGGCATTCCAACAGTTTCACTACTACCTGGCTGGGAAAGAAATCCCTCCCTAACTCAAAGCGCGCCTATCAATTTTGTGGCTGTGACTCGCCGTTATCTCCTTGCTTTTCCATTCCACTTCCCTTCAATGAGATAACATTGCGTTTGCCTTCAGTACCGCAGACCTAAACTGTAAAATAACTTTGTGGGAAACTTACAGTTGGGCTCCTAAGTTCCTCTGCATCTCGGAAGCTTGAAACATCCCCCCATTTAGATAATAAATGTTCCTTTTACCAACGTGCATTCGCATACGTTTCGCAACACTGGCTCCATCCGCCATTGTTTGCCCATTCGTCCCACCATGTCTGTATCTTGCTGTACTCGTATTGCTTCCTCGGCATGAAATACCCCTCCATCTACCTTTTTATCTTTGTCACAAAACTTTGATCCAAATCAATGAGAAGCAAGGTTAAAAGCAGCGGTCCCAATTCTATCCACTGAGGAACACGATTATTCACCGGCAGACAACCAGAAAAGACACCCATTTATTCCCGCTTACTGCTTCCTGCCTGCCAGCCATTCCGCTGCCCATTCCAGAACCCTTCCTGTCATGCCATCGGAATTTCTTTGTTTAAGCTTTCAAATGCGCGGCGCCTTCTCAAACGCCATCTGAAAATCCGACAATATGATAATCCCTGTCTCTCTTCCGTGCTCTCTGTTTGTTACTTCATCTAAGACCTCGAGCATGCTCGTCAGGCAAGATTTTCTTTCACTGACACTGTGCTGACTCTGACCTATTTAACCACACCTTTCAAAGGACCGTCATCCTTATCCTTAATCATAGACACTGATATTTTCGCAGCTAATGAGTTAAGGACGATTTTGAAAACGTTTCCATCATTCAACTTCCCACCCTTTTTGCTACCTTACACGTCCTTCCTTTGGCTTTAATGCAGTCCTTAATTTTCCCTCATCGGCCACCGTAACCTACCCCTGCCATATGAGAAATTGTATTTCCGAGGGACATGTCTATCCTGCGCCTTGTGAATTATTCCCAGGAACTCCACACAACTCTGCTCTGCCGTGACCGCCCCAGTAACCTCCTCCAACCCTCCTGGGAAAGCTCCTCTCTCGCGCGTCTGTAATTCCCTTCATTTCATTGTGATACTGATAACTGTGACTTGTGCTTCTACATTTCAAAAGAAAGTCTGAATCCGATCCGAACTTTCAGTAAACAGACTCTACCTGTTCAGAATCCCGACTCCGTGTCAGAAACTGGGCCACTGTAACTTTGCACAGTTAGATGGTCCCCCCACCCCGACAGTATCTCTGCACTGGTTCCTTAACCGTCTCCCCGTTTGCGGCTGCCACACAGTTACATAGTAACATCGAAAGTATAATGCGCACACTTCGGCCCACTAAGCTGTGCCGAAAATGTCCTTATCTTGGAAATTACCAAAGGTTACACATAGCCCTCAATATTTCGAAGCTCTATGTCCCTATCCAAGTGTCTCTTAAAAGACCCTAACGTATCCGCCCCAGCCAGCACCGCCGGCTGCCAATTCCACGCACTCATCTGTCTTTGCGTAAAAGAAAGCCCCTGACATCTCTTCTCTGCCTGCTTCCAAGCACATTAAAACAGCGCCCTTTTGTGCTAGCCATGTTTCTTGTGTCCCACAGCGTAGGTGTAACTACATCTGCGTACGTTCAATATACCACACCGTCAGCCTCTCGAATTATTTGCAACTTTCCCGGATCTTACCATCTATACTGAGCCAAATAAGTTGACCCTGTTGACCCTGTCTCACTCCACAACAGGTCTATGGCGGATTGACCCGCCTGCTTCCCACTGGGCCTTGGGCCAGCTGGACAATTGGAATATCTACATCTGGGGACGGTTTATTGACAACAGCTCAGCGTTCAGCACGTTCACTTCCTCAGTTATAATTAACAAGCTCCAAATCCTGGGTCAGTGTATCTCCCTGTGCAACAGAATGTTTAACTTCCTCATCGGGAAACCACAGTCAGTGCAGATCGGCCATAACATTTCCCATCCACAGGTAGGTTTGAAGTAGCAGAGGGGCTACAAAAGGGCTGAGAGAAATTGCGGAAATGGGCAAAACCATGGCTGATGGATAGAGAGCCGGGAAGTGTATGGTCTTGCAATTCGGAGATAAATAAAAGTGAAGACTAATTCTACAATCTGCGGTGCAAAAGGATTTGTGAGTCTTTGTGTAGGATTCCCTCAAGGTTAATTTATTGTTGGAGCCGGCGGTGAGGATGGCTAATACAGCGGTCGCATTGCTTTCCAGAGGACTAACATATAAATACGATTATTTAATTTTAAGGCGTTTTTCGGAGGCCTACCCTGGGGTACTATGGGCGGATTTTGATCCCTCATGCAGGAAAGCGTGTGTTGACATGGTGAAGGGTACAATGGGAGTTCGCAAACATAATTCCGGGATTGATGAGCGTTTGATGCATCTGGGCCTGTTTTCACTGGAATTCAGATGAATGTGTGGTGACGTCATTGACACCCATCAAATGTTGAAAGTCTTCGATCGAGTGAATGGGGAAAGAGATGGTGGGGTCGGGACAAAGGTCTGCGGGGAAAGCATCAGCATGCAGGGATGAGAATTTATAAGGTAGGTTCGGAGGGATTTCTTCTGTCATGAGGGGTGATTGGAGGAATTCCGTGCAGCAGACGGCGGTGGAAACCAAGTCACTGTGTAGATGCAATACATCGGTTTAGCCAGGTAAAAGTTTCTGCTGAGGGAATTAAGCAGCTGCGGACTTAAAAGCTCCGAACCAAAAAGGAGGCACTCTCCTGGGCAGAGCAGTCTCTATTTCCTGTGGTCTTTTAACATCTGCCGGGCAATCCTGAGGATGTTCTATGAGGCTGTGATGGCCAGTGTTATCATGTTTGCTGTTGTGTGCTTGGGGAACAGGCTGAGGGTAGCAGACACCAACAGAATCAACAAACTCATTCATAAGGCCAGAGATGATGTGGGGGTGGAACTGGACTCTCTGACGGTAGTGTTTGAAAGGAGGATGCTGTCCAGGTTGCATGCAATCTTGGACAATGACTCCCATCCACTCCATAATGTACTGGTTAGACGCAGGTGTACATTCAGCCAGAAACTAATTCCACAGAGAGACAGCACTGAGCGTCATAGGAAGTCATTCTTGCCTGTGGCCATCCTCCCTCGGAGTGTCAGACACCCTGGGCCGATAGGCGGGTTCAGGCCTTATATTTTCCACTTGACATGACTAACGTATTCCTTAATTATCTATGTTTTTATATTGCTATATATCTACACTATTCCTGGTGGTGCGGCTGTAAAGAAACCAAATTTCCCTCATGATCAATAAAGTATGTCTGTCTCTGTGTCTGTTACTGCCTGAGCCACGAGAAATGGAGTGAAGGTAAAGAAGATTAGAGAGTTGGTTACGTGACTCAAGGTTTGGTGTGGGAGAAGTGGGTTTGAATTCATGCGAAATTATCTTCAGTATCGGGGAAGCAGGGAGCTGTTTCAATGGGACGGTCTACACCTGGATCCCGGCGAGTCGAATAAATAGCGGGTGTGTTCAACAGACTGGTGAGTACGGATAAAGTGAAAGGGGAAAGTGTGGAGAAAGTAAAAGTAAAAATCTGAAGATAAAAAAAGAGGAACGTAAGAGTGGAGTGAAGTGAATCGAAGAAAATTCAAGTGTGAAGAGAGAAAGATGACATGATTTTAAAAACACAATGAGTGCAAAAGCACTTTCTCGGAATGAACTTGTGGCATAAATCAGTACAAAATGGAATGGTTTAGCGGTCATTATCAGACGTGGTTGCAATGTAGGGAGGATTGGGTATTCAATGTCCAAGAGTTACTGGTAATACGGAAAGATAAGCAGGGAGTTCAAGGAGGTGGTGTAGTGTTCTTAATTAAGGATGGGATAAGGGCGATAGTAAGAAGCCATATAAAATCTGTGGAGCAGAATGTTGAACCCATCTGGGTAGGGATAATTCATTCATTCATTCAGTCCGAACAAGGTGCTGTGTTCCCGTTTGAACGGTGGCAGGCATCCAGGTTTTTTGGCAATCCCATTCCACCAAGTGCGGTCAGCTGTCAGTTTCCCTTTGAGACTCAGACTGTCAATTCTTGCCGAGCACGTTCCTTCAAGGAATGTTTGTCGGTGACGGCTTTGAGCCGAGCACTCAGTGCTCAACCGTAGGAGATCCATGTCCTTTACTGTTGTTTCTGATTTTGTCTTTGGATTTCTTCACTGTCCTTTGAGAAAGTTCCCGGAACACTTAAACACTCTCTCGGCATTCACCTTTTCGCACTATTTACTAAATTTACCAATTTACGTTGAATTTACATCATTTCAGCGTGCTGAGGTCATGAAGGTGTTGTACAAGATGTCAGTGAGGCCGCGGCTGGAGGGCGGTGTTCAGATTTTGCCGCCCCATCTTGTAGAAAAGATGCCGCTGAGCCGGAAGAGTGTCGAGGGAGATTGACGAGTATGCTGCCGGGTCTCGAGGTGCTGACATATGGAGATAAGGCAAGAAGGATGGGACTTTATTCCTTGGTGCGTGGGTATGAAGCCAGGAGAGTCCCAGAGAGGGTCAATGTGCACTGTCTTTCCCCATTGGGTTGCGGGTTGCCTGAGTGCACAAAATTGAGGTGAGAGAGCGTGGAAAGAACGGAGAGAATGCGGTCCGAGGGGGAAAAGGGGGGGGGAAAGTGAGTGAGTTAGAGAGAAGGAGGGTAAAGAGAGCAAAGGAGCAGAAAGGGGTAAATGGGGGGACATGGGAGAACGGGGCAGAGAGGGGCGAAGTGTAAACTAGATGGGGAGAGGGAGAGTAGTGTGGGAGAATGGGAATGCGAGTAGAGGATGAGACTGGGGTAGGGTGTTGGGGGTGGGACGGGATGAAAGGATGGGGGATTGAGAGTGGGGTAGATTGAATGGGAGACGTGGGGTGTAGTCACTTGATTGAAGTCGGTCCGAAAGGCTGTTGACAGAGACCTTGGATCTCTTCAGGAATATCCGGGTATAAATGTGCCGGCTTCTCGCAGATGAATCTGTATTTACTTTTGCAATTGTATGTCCAGTACGCGTCGCACTTACTGCAGTTGGACGGTCTATAGGCCAACTTGTACAGAAGATAAGCGTCCACATTCCTATGAAAAAGGGTTAGATAATTTCAACAGAGACAAATCAGATCCAGCAGACAACCGGAGACCGCCGCCAAACTAATCCCACTACACTTACTGCACTCTTTCCACAGCCTGGGATGCAAAGCCGTACGAATCCCCCTACACCGCGCTCTCCTACAATCCCGAGTCAGTTCCCAATTCAAACGCACTGTCCCAAGCTCTACCGACAACCCTGTATCAGTTTTCAAACTAATCCCTCTGTCCCACTCTCCTGACCGTCCTGAGTCAGTCTCCAAATTAGCCCCACTGACTGTCAACTTCCTGTCAGTCTGAAAACTAATCCCACTGCCCGACCCTCTCCCCACGGCCGCAGGTCACCCAGACACAAACCTCTAACAGTCCAAACCTTACCCGTTTCCGCACTTTCCAATCCAGTAAGTTCCATATTCATCGCCGAAGGATATGGAAACAAAATTCTGTCAAATTAAATCCCTTCGATTAATGTGCATGCAACGGCCTGGAAACTGTTTCACTGCAAATGTAATGGTTTCTCTTTCGCAGCAGTTTGTTTGTGTTATGACGAGAGATAACGGGGGCTTTGGAATGGGTGGTGTCCCATGATAGGAGGGGTTTTCTTTCCTGTGAGCCCGAGAGCGAGGGATTCGCGGGCTTTTGTTCGGCAGAAGATGGAGAGAGAAGATGCCAGAACGGGATAATCGTAGACTGTAGGCCTGAGGGGATTTGTAATGGGTCGGGAGTCGACCACGCCCGGGAGAAATCGATGGAGAACGGACGGACTGGAAAACAGTGAGCTCCAAGGAGCGCATCAGACTGTTTCGTAAAAATAGGTCCTTTTTCTCTTTGTTTTCTGTACTAACCCCGGAGTCAAATGAAGAATCATAAAGCCCAGTCGTTTAATTGCAAATGTTGAACTGCTCGTTATTTCGTGGGATTGATTTGTAACTGGACAACACATCCACACAATCGAGATCAGTATCGACCCACCCCCCCGACGCCCAGACAAACGCATGCTGGTCGAACCTGAGGATTACATTTAGCATCACTCCATGTCTGACCACGGAAAGTGTGAAGAGATGGGACACAGATGAAATCACCCAGTGTCTGATCACAGGAATGCGTGATGGGACGGTGTAGATGGAGTTTCACTCTGTGTCTGAGCTGGGGAGTGTGTGACGGGACGGTGTGGAGGGACTTCATTCGGTCACACTAAAACACTTCTATAGTTGCACCGTGGAGAGCAGTCTGACAGGCTGCATCACTGCCTGGTATGGAGGGCCGACTGCACAGGACCGAAAGGAGCTGCGGAATGTTTTGAATCCAGTCGGCTACCAACTTGGGCACCAGTCTACAAACTACCCAGGAAAGATTCAGGAAGTAGTGTCTCAGAAAGGCAGCGCCCATCATTAGAGACCCGCAGAGCGCAGGGCATGCCCGTTTCTCACTGTCACCATCAGGTAAGTGATACAGAAGCCTGACGGCACACACTCAGTGACTGAGGAACAGCTTCTTCCCCTCTGCCGTCCAATTCCTGAACGGACCTCGAAGCTTTGGACACTACCTCACGTTTTATAATGTACGCCAATTCTGTTCTTTTTTTACATTTTAAATAAACAATTCAGTATCGGCGAAAGATTTACTTGTTTATTTCTTATTATATCTTATTTTATTTATTATTTTTCTCTCTGTGCTAGATTATGGATGACATTAAATTGCTGCTGATAAATTAACAATTTGACGTCAGATGCCGGTGATTAAAATTCTGATTCTAATTATGCTTATAGTGGTAGTTTCTCTCTGTATCTAACCCCGGGAGTGTGTGATGGGACGGTGTGGAGGGAGATTCTCTCTGTATCTAACCCCGGTAGTGTGTGATGGGACGGTGTGGAGGGAGATTCACTCTGTGTCTGACCGGGGAATGTCTGATGGGACGGTGTGGAAGGAGATTCACTCTGTGTCTGACCCCGGGAGTGTGTGATGGGACGGTGTGGAGGGAGATT
>JAUOBT010000707.1:222061-236116 GCA_032362145.1 Hypanus berthalutzae
CCCCGCCTCCCCCACGGACAAGTGTCTGTCCCCAAAATTAACCCCACTGCCCAATCTCCTTCGAAAAACAGGCCTGACCCCATATCTCACCCCGCTTTGCATGTTCCAATCCAGTATGAAGCGTCTTGGCCGCGGACAAGGTTGTTAACAAAATTCTGTGAAATTAATTTGCAATCATTAATGATTGAATTCGATCGCAATGTAAGGAGAATAAACTGTGTGTCTGACCGTGGGAGAATGTGGAGGGAGATTACCTCTGCGTCTGACCCCGGGAGTGTGTGAGCGGACGGTGTGAAGGGAGTTTCACTCTGCGTCTGACTCCGCGAGTGTGTAACGGGACTTTGCGGAGGGAGATTCGGTCTGTGTCTGACACCGGGAGTGTGTGATGGGACCGTGGGGAGGGAGCTTCATTCTGTTTCTGACCAAGGGAGTGTGTGTTGGGACTGTGTGGACGGAGATTCAATCTGATCTGGATATATTATCTGTCCATCTGTCACATACCTCTTCCTCGTCTGAATTTATTTCAAGAAGCTTTGAATCAGCGACAGAACAGAGTTGCTTCGCCCACTCGTAAGAACTTTCAAACGAGGAAATGAAATAACACTGGCATTCATTTCTGATCCAATCCTTGGAACATGTTTGCTCTGGGAATAAGAGACAAGAACAGTGAATTGCTCATTACATCCGCTGAGTGTGAGATGCAGAAAGAGGAACCCTCCACACAGTCCCATCACAAACACCAGGGGTCAGACACAGAGTGACGATCCCTCCACACAGTCCCATCACGCACACCAGGGGTCAGACACAGAGTGAAGATCCCTCCACACCTTCCCATCACAGATTCCCGGGTTCAGACGCAGAGTGTATCTCGCTCCACACCGTTGCATCACACACTTTCGGAGTCAGGCACAGCGTGAAGCTCCCACAACACTGTTACATCACTCATTTTGGGGATTAGAGGTTCTTCGCTCGTCCTGTGAACGCCGAGTGAATCTCCCCCTGTGGCACGCAATAACGCCCTGACAGTTCAGACCGTAGGTCACCAAGTGTCGCTCTCGCCGCACGTCTCAGTACACATTCCCCAGCAGCCAGAGACTACAGCCCCCCCCCCTCTCTGCCTTCTGAGCAGGTGCGGGAAAATTTGTGTTATCACCTCACCATTTCTGCTAGTCAGCAGGGGGCAGATTTCAGTCTTGGTTTGGCTGAGACTTTTGCACTTCATTTCGAGTTCTAGATCCTAGGTCCATACCTCTAATGCTACTGTTATTAATAAATAAATAACTTAACGATCGCAGGAAGCCTTTTCCCGTTTCTGCCTAAGCCCGTTGAGCCAAACCCTATCACTCTGCACCCTCCCACTCCGCTGTCTGCTCCGACACTGCCCGCTGGATATGGCAATGTTCTTTTTAAGACTTCAGCGCTCTGAGTTCAAGCGCCTGTGCAGTCGTGCCTCTTTTACACCAAGTAGTTAAAAGTAATATCGTTCAATTTGTCTGCCAAAGCAACCTCATGTCTTCTTGTAGCACTTCTGGTTTCTTTCTGAAGTATCTTATTGCACTTTTTTCATACTCCTCAAGCAGCGTATTTGCTCCGTTTGCCTAGACTTGTCATATATGGCGCTATTCTACTTGATCAGACTTCAAAGTTTTTTTACTTGGTGCAGTTTGGGACTCAATTCTCAAGTCAATTCAACTTCCCTTTGGGCTCACCACTGTCTTTTATAGTTTAAGGTTGTACATAGGGCTCACATGTCCAAATCTAAATTGTCTCGATTTTACCCTAATATTATTCCTGTTTGTGATAAGTGTAAAGGTGGCGAGGCCTCTCTTATCCATATGTGCTGTGCGTGACCTAGTCTTGAGAATTTTTCGACATAGGTTTTCCTAATGTTACCCCATATTCTTAATTGCTGCTTAGAACCTAATCCTCTGTTTCCTCTTTTTGGTACCTTTGGAAAGGGAGATATACATTTGATTCCAAGAAAACGTCGAACATTATCTTTTGCTTCTCTTTTCGCGAGACACTTAATTCTTCTTAGGTAGAGAGATGTTGCCCCACCCATGCTCAATGGCTTAATGATACTATGTCCTACTTATACCTTGAAAGAATTCACTACCAACTTCTCAATTCGGACATAAAGATTCAAAATGTATGAGGACATTTTCTGGAATATTTTCATAATTCCTAATTAGGAAAAGTCTTTTTTTTTTCAATCCCTGACTTTGAGTATGTTTTTCTTTCTTCGTGTAATAGGAATTGTAATTCTTTGTTTTTATTTTCATTTACAGCTTTGGGGGATTCAACGCTCCGATTAATATTTTTTGCATCGCAATGGTTGGTCTGGGAATTATTTTTTCTTTGGAAAGTGGTGAGCACAGTCAGTTTACATGATTCTATTTTGGGTGCTTTTTCCTCATTGTTTTATTATTGTATGTTTATATTCCACTGTATTAATCTTCATTTTTTGTTGGTTTTTTGCTGTACAAATTGTAGAAATGAATACTAATCAATTAAAACAAAGCTAGTATATCTGCCTGCACGACAGACTCGGGCAAAGCATTCCACGCACCAACCACTCTCTGAGGAACCAACCTTCCTCAAATATCCCCCTTGAACTTCCCTCCCCTTATCTTAAAGCCATGTCCTCTTTTGGTAGTGGTGCCCTGAGGACGAGGCGCTGGCTGTCCACTCTGTTTATTCCTCTTAATTTCTTGCATACATCTATCATGTTTCCTCTCATCCTCCTTCTCTACAAAGAGTAAAACTGTAGCTGCCTTAATCTCTGATCATAATGCATACTCTCTGATCCAGGTAGCATCCTGGTAAATCTCCTCTGTTCACTTTCCAATGCTTCCACATCCTTCTTATAGTGAGGCGACCAGAACTGGACGCAGTACTCCAAGTGTGGCCGAACCAGAGGTTTATAGAGCTGCATCATTACCTCGCGACTCTTAAACTTTGTCCCTCGACTCATGAAAGCTAACACCCCATAAGCATTCTTAACAACCCTATCTAGCTGTGAGGAAATTTTCAGGGATCTGTTGACATGTACCCCCAGATCTCTCTGCTCCTCCACCCTACCAAGTGTGCTGCTATTTACTTTTTACCTACCCTGGAGCTTGTCCTTCCAGAGTGTACCAACTCACACTTCTCCGGTTGAACTCCATCTGCCACTTTCCAGCCCATTCCTGCATCCTAAAAATGTCTTTGCATTCCTCTGCACTGTCTACAACACAACCAATTTTTGTGTCATCTGGAAACCGGCCAACCCACCCTTCTAACCCCACATCCAGATCTTTAATAAAAATCACGAAAAGTACGGGTCACAGAACCGATACTTGTGTGACACCACTAGTCACAACCAGACAATCCGAATGTACCCCTTCCACCACGACCCTCTGCTTTCTGCATGCAGAATCCTGGATCGACCTGGCCAAACCTCTCTTGTTCCCATGCTTTCTGAATTTCTGAATAAACCTACCGTGTGGAAACTAATCAAATGCTTTACTAAAGACCATGTAGATCACATCCACTAGACTACCCTCATCTATATGCCTGGTTACCTCTTCAAAGAATTCAATAGGGTTTGTAAGACACCATCTGCCCTTCACAAATCCATGCTGCCTGTCCCTGACCAGACTATGATTCTCTAAATTACTATAGATTCTATCTCTAAAAATCTTTTCCAACAGCTTTCCCAACCTAGACGTAAGGCTCACTGGTCTATAATTACCCACACTATCCAACTAACTTTTTTGAACAAGGGGACAACATTCGCCTCCTTCCAATCCATAGGTCGTATTTACGTGGACAATGAGGACATAAAGATTCGAGCCAGACGTTCAGCAATCTCTTCCCTCGCCTCGTGGAGCAGCCTGGGGAATAGTCCGTCAGTCCCCGGGGACTCATCCGTCCTGCTGTATTTTAACAACTCCAACAATTCCTATACATAATATGAACATGTTTCAGAACATCAACCTCACTCATATTGTCCTCACTGTCATCAAGTTCCCTGTCATTGGTGAATACCAAATAGAAGTATTCAGTAAGGACCTCACTCACTTCCACAGCCTACAGGCACATCTTCCCAGCTTTATTTCTAATCGGTTCTACCTTCACTCCTTCATCCTTTTGTTCTTCACAATTAAAGAATGCCTGCAGTTTTACTTTCCCCTACTCGCCAAAATCTTCTCATGCCCCCTTTTTGCTCTCTTCAGCCTCTTCTTAAGCTCCTTTCTTGCTTCCGTATATTACTCAATAGACTCATCTGGACTTTGCTTCCTAAAACTCACGTATGCTGCCTTCTTCCATCTGACTAGATTCTCCACCTCACTTGTCACCCATGGTTACCTCACGGGAAGTACTTCATGGAACTTCATGGTGACTTCATCTTACTCACGGGAACAAATCTATCCCTAACATCCTGCAGGAGATTCTTAAACATCGACCACATGCCCATAGTACATTTCCCTGCAAGAACATCATCCTAATTCACACCTGCAATTTCTAACCTTAAACCCTCAGAATTTGCCCTTCCCCAATTAAAACATTTCCTGTCCTTTCTGATTCTATCCTTTACCATGATAATGCTGAAGGCCAGGGAGCGGTGATCACTGTCCCCCAGGTGCTCCCTCACTGAGAGATCTGTGACCAGACACGGGTCGTTAGCTAATAGTAGATCCAACATGGCATTCCCGTTAGTCGGCCTGTCAACATACTGTGCCAGGAATCCGTCAAATTCTGCCCCATATTAGGGAAGTTAAAGTTACCCACGATAACTAGCTTGTTCTTTTTGTACCTTTGCAAAATCTGCCTCCCAATCTGCTCGTCCGTATCTCTGCTGCTATCAGGGGGCTTATAGAATATTCCCAATAGAGTAACTGCTCCATTCCTGTTCCTGACTTGCACCCATTCTGACTCAAACGTGGATCCTACAACATTATTCATCCTTTCTGTAACTCTAATAGTATCCACACCCACTCCCCCGTCCCCCGCCCCCCACTATTACCTTTATAACACTGAAATCCAGGAATATTAAGAATCCATTTCTGCCCTGGTGCCAGCCAAGTCTCTGTAATGGCAACTACATCATAATTCCATGTATGGACCCAAGCGCAAACACGAGGAAATCTCCAAAAGCTGGAAATTAAATCAACACACACAAAATGCAAGTGGAACACAGCAGGACGAAGGGTCTCGGCCCTAAACGTCGACAGTGCTTCTCCTTATAGATGCTGCCTGGCCTGCTGTGTTCTACCAGCATTTTGTGTGTGTTGTTATGTATCCCAGGTGTCAGTTCATCACCTTTGTTCCTGATGCTTTTTGTTTTGAAGTAAACGCACATTAGCCCTTCTAACTAACTAGCTTTACACGCTTTATTCTGCTTCTCCTTACTCAAAGCCTCTTTATATATTAGATCTGGATTTACTCCATATACTATATTTGCAGTTCTCGCATGACCTTTATCCTCCTCAGCTCGCTATCTGCTCTAACACACTGGATCCGCTGCTCCTACAAATCTACTTTAAACACCCCCAGCTGCACTAGCAAACCTTCCCGCAGGGATGCTAGTCCACTTTCAGTTCAGGTGCAACTCATCCCGTCGAAATAAGTCCCACCTTCCCTGGAAGAAGGCCCGTTATCCAGAAACATGTAGCTCGCCATCCTGCACCAACTCCTTAGCCAGGTATTTAGCTGCATTATCTTCCTATTTCTAGTCTTACTAGCACGTGGCACAGGTAGCTATCCTGGGATTCCAACCCTGCCTGTCCTGTCCTCCAATTCCACCTAACTCCCTAAACTCTCTTTGGATGACGTCATCATTCTTCCTATCCACGTCATTGGTCCCTACATGGACAACGACATCCGGCTGCTTACCTTCCCTCTTGAGAATACTGAGAACTCGATCGGAGAGATCGCGGATTCTGCCACCAGGGAAGCAACAGTCCATCTGCGATTTTTGATCTCTCGCACAGAGCCTCATATCTGCCCATCCTAATTATTGAATTTCCTATCACCACTGCTCTCAGCAATTCCTTCTTTCCCTTCTGAGCTCAGGGTCCAAACTCGTGGCCAGAGAAGTGATCACTGCAATGTGTCCCTGGTAGGTTAAACCCACCAACAGTTGTCCAAAATGGTATACTTATTGTTGTGGGACTAGCCACAGTTTGTCAGAAGCTGCAGCTGGATGCACCTTTTGCAGGTGTAGCCATCAGGGACTATTGTGTTCGCCCTGACTTCCCATATCCCGCAAACGGAGCACTCGACTGCCATAACTGCTGCCTCCATTACCTCCTTGTAAGGTAATTAAATTAATTAAAGGAGTTTATCCGGCGTTACCTCACTGGTAGCAAGCTCATCCTCAGTCTCCGCTCGCCGAAGCCTCGACAGCCAGTCTTCCTGCTCTCTCTCCCACTACTCTGTCGCCCGCTCCGTTAATCTGTTCTCTTTTTAAACTCTCCTGCTGTCTCAGAGGCCGATCTTCACACGTTTTCGCAGACGTGCCCCATCCACACTGCCGACGAAATGACATCCCCTCTCAATCTGCTCGCTTTATAAACTCTCCCGCTGTCTCAGAGGAAGAGTGATTCTCCCTCTACAGCTTCTCAACACACCACAGAGCAAAGTGTCAGACACAGAAGGAAGCTGTCTCCACACGGACCCATCACAAATTCCCGAGTTTAACACAGTGTAATTTCCCTTCTAACGTCTCATCAGGCACTCCTGGAGTTAGACACGGAGTGAAGCTCCAGCCACACCGACCCATCACACACTCCCTGAATCATACACAGACTGAAGCTCTCTCCACGAAACCATCACACACACCAGGATTCAAACACAAAGTGATTCCCCTTCGCAACCTCCCATCACTCACTCCCGGAGTCACACACAGACTTAAGCTCTCTCTCGACGATACCATCGCACAGCCTTGATCAGACACAGAGTGAAGCCCCCGCTGCACCGTCCCGTCACACACTCCCAGAAACCGGGTGGAACTCTCTCTCCACGATGCCATAACACACTTCAGGGATCAGTCATGAAGTAAATTTCTCTGTGCACTGTCCCATCACACAATCGCGCTATCAGACACAGAGTGAATCCAACTCCACAACTTCCCATCACACACTCCTGGATTCAGTGATAGATTGAAACTTCCCCCACGCAGCCCCGTCACACACTCGCCGGGTCAAAGACAGAGTGAATCACCCTCCATACCATCTCTTCCCACATTCAATACAGAGTAAACTTTCCCCTCACTATGCCTGCCCTGTGATGAGGAGCGGCTTAAAGAGTGGGGTGATGCCTCACCTCTTATGCTGGTCAACAATTCACAGAACTGGTGACGGAGATCGTTGTGCATTTGTTTAAGATCGGACAGATTGGATTTGAGCGCATAGAAATTCTTGAGACAGGATCTCCGGGAGAGATTCTGGTGGGAATTCTCGAATATTGTGAATTCAAGGGATGAGTTTAACTCAGGGACTTGCAGTCGACATTGCCGTTGGGTCCTGTTTATCTCGTGATACTCTTCCCGAAGGAGCTGGAAGTTTCGGTCGGAGGTGATCTCTGACAGACGAATCTGTGACACTGTGAGAGATGGTGAAGGATGTTTAGCGTTTGCAGTGACACGCGTCACGCTGACGAACGGGTCACAGAGAGTGTTGCGTCGGCGTCACGGTGAAGGGCGTCACAGTGAAGGATGTGCCGGTGGCACAGTGGGGGGAATTGGCGCCACCATGCGGGTCGTGTCTGTGTCACTCTGAAGGGTACATCAATGTCCCGGTGAAGGTTTTGTTGATGTTACAGTGGGGTCTGCGTCAGTATCGTGAGGAGCATGTCAGAGTTGCTGTGAGGAACGTGTTGGTGTCATTGTGATAGGAGTTTTCGTTCCCCGGCAAGAGTCGTGCCGATTCACAATGAAGCTTACTTCCGTGTCGCGGCGAGGGTAATAACAGAGTGAGGGGTGTGGTGGTGTCATGGTGGGCAGAGTATCTGTGTCATGGTTTAGGGTGTGGTAGTCTCACAGAGAGGACTGTCCCCCACTGGGACTCCTTTCCATCCACCAGCCGCGGTCTCTCCGTCCACAACGATCACCCCTCCCTCTCTCAATCTCAGTTACATTGAGCCCTCGTTGCTGAGTCCAAATCCTTTCAGTTCCCAGGGCCGACAAGCGTCTCTCTGATTCCAGAGATTTTGTCACCTGTCCCGAATGTGATCGATAAAGTTGGAGCCATGGGCGTGGGGAGGCTTACCCGAGAGTTATGATATACAGGATCCACGGGGAATTGGCCGTCTGGATTCAGGGTTTAATATTTTTCTGCGTCACGGTGAGGTGGGAGTCGGTGTCACAGTGCGGAAGTAACGGTGTCATGGTGGGAGTTGTGTCCCTGTCAAGGTGAGGGTAGTGTCAGCTTCACCGCGAGGGTCGTGTCAGTGTCACGCTGAAGTAAGTGTCGGTGTCGCGGCGCGGCACGTGTCAGTGTCATGGTGAGGTACTTGTTGTGACAGGTTGAGCGGAGAGTCCGTGTCACTGTGAGGTTTTACACTCAGGTTTCATTCCACACTGTTAGTTTACGGTCTGACTCCAACCGGAGTCCGTTCGACTCACCATAGAACGAAAGCCCGACCACTATCACGAAGAGGACGAACGTAACTAGGCAGAGTAGGCAGATCTTATGGTCCGGTCTACTTCCGATGTTCTCGTTCGGCTCCTGTTCACGAGGACCTGTGGAGAGATCATTAAAATAAACAGAAGTAGAAGATGGTGTGAGTGAGAGGGGAGCGATGGGGGTGGGATGTGAGAGAATGGGCTAAAGAAAACGAGAAGAGAAAGGAGAGAGTGAATGCGTTGAAGCTGTCCTTGAGTCTTTTGATACATGTTTCCGCATTTTCCCTCAGACGGGAGGATGCAGAAGACAGAATGTCCTTGGACCTTTGATGATGTTGGGTGCTTTATCGGAAAAGCAGTATGTGTAGAAAGAGTTCATGGCGGGGAGGCTGGTTTCGGAGCTGGGCTCAGCTCTTTCCATAACGCTCTGCAGTTTCTTACGGTCATGGGCGGAGAAATGTTTATATTTTTCGTAAGGAACCAGGGCGTTTCATGAGAACAGAGTAGTAGGCATTGTGAAGAGGGAAGAAAATAAGACTTTTATTTCAACTTGGCAGACTACTCTGTGTAATGGTGTGGGAACCAGGGGAACTTAACTGACTGGTATGTCCGGATTGATAGGCATAACGGACGCTTGACACGTCCCGTATCAAGCTCCCAGATGGTAGATCACTCTGGAAGTTAGGAGAGAGGAAGGTAGAAAGACCGAGAAGGAATGGAGCAGTAAGACTGGGTGGCAGAGGGAAAGATAGGGAAATAGACGAGTGAAGGGGGAAGGAGATGACAGGTGGCGTGAAATCCTGGTAGACTTTGACTGTTCCATACAGAGACTTGAACAAGGCTATTAACAAGGGCTCAGATGGGAGAGTGGTCTGAAGATGCTGTGGAACCCAAGGCGATCTCTCTGACCGATTGATTGAGGAGGACTGATCAGGTCGAGGTGCTGGATGTAATGTCCACAGATTTTAAAAAGACCCCAGATGGTTCACCGCTCTGGGAGATGGTGTGCGACGCGGGGAGGGATGGCTGATCCAGTATACACATTGGCTCGGAGGTAGGAGACACGGTTCTGTGTTGCAGTCCGTTTCTCAAACTGGAAGCCCTTCACTAGCGCTGTTCACGGGTGGTCGGTGGAGGGACGACCGATCTTTGTCAAATATATCGAACATTTATAGCAGATTACACAGTACGCAGTAGGTGAAGGTGGAGTCACGGTTCTCTGAAGCTGGAGTCACAGGTAGACAGGACGCAGGAGAGTATGATAGAACAGAGGGACGCAAGGGTATAGGGTATACGGTTCACTGAAGGTGGAGTCACAGGTAGACAGAGCGGTGAAGAAAGCGTCTTTCGCGCCACCCCTCATCAGTCAGTGCAATGAGTACAGGAGTAGGGAGGTCACGTTGGAATTGAAAAGAGAGAGAGGGATAGGGACTGAGAGGGAGGAGGCAGAGCAGAGTAGGGACAGAGAGGGAGGAGGGGGAATTAGTTAGGGACAGAGAGGGGAGAGAGAGGGTGTAGGGACTGAGAGAAGCGTAGGGACTGAAAGGAGAGACAGAGAGTGTAGGGTCGAAGACGGAGGAGAGAGAAAGGGCAGGGACTGAAAGGGAGGAGGGAGACAAATTAGGAACTGATAGGGAGAGCGGGAAGAATTAGAGACCAAGCGAGAGGAGTGAGAGGGGTCGGGACCAAGAGGTGAGAGACAGTGTAGGGAGAAGAGAGAGGGAGAGAGAGCAGGGACCCAAGGGCAGGAGGGAGAGCAGAGTAGGGACCAGGGGGAGGTGAGAGAGAGAGTGTAAGAGCAAGAAGGAGGGCAGAGAGAGGGATAGGGACCGAGAGGAAGAGGGCAGAGAGGATAGAACGAGAAGGGAGAGAGATTGCTAGTGACGGAGAAGGACGGGGTGGAGGGGGTAGGGACCGAAAGGGAGGAGAGAGAGGTAGGGACAGAGGAGAGAGAGAGAGTTGTAGGGACAGAGTGAGAAAGAGGAGTAGGGCCTGAGAGGGAGGAGAGAGAGATATGTACTGAGAGGGAGGACAGAGAGAAGAGTAGGGTCTGAGAGGGAGGAGGAGATTCAGAAGAATAGGGACTGAGATGAAGGGAGGGGGAAGGGGTTAGAATATAGTAATTTTTCTATAGGCTTGGATAATCCAGGACGAAAACGCTCAGGGATAATGATATAGCAGTAGATGAGGCAACTGGGGACAAGAATCTTGTTTACCCAGACAGTGGTCCGTCTGTGGAACGAGCTGCCAGAGGAAGTGGTCGAAGCAGATACATTAGAACTTGAACACTTGTGCATAACACACGTGACCCCTTCAGAGTGATGCCATTATTGTGAACTCTGACCTGTCTGTGCAGCCACTGACATTTCCGCGGGTCCCGAAGCAAAGGGAGGGTCTTCATACTCTTCCGTGAGATGTTCATCATTAGGAAGTTTGAGCACTGAGTAGGTGGAGTTCAGACCGTCTGAGAGATGAGAGAGAGAGAAAAATAAAAGGAGAAACCGGTAGAGAATGTACGTTGCCTACCGGCGGCGTCAACAGACGTTTGCCAAGTGGGATTTCTCGTAGGTCTGCGGCGGTTATTTAAAAAGGTGGCCTTCGAGAGCATTAGTCCATTGTACGTGGCCTGTCAGTTGCTATAACCGGAAGACTAATCGACAGTTGGATAGCAGGGCAGGTTCAGGCATAAAAGAGAGACACTGCCCAGCGGAGCGGTCATCAGAGGAGCGGTTATCAAAGGAGTGATCTGAGACAGAGCGGTCGGGCTTTGGTTCATTCGGGCTTCGGCAATAACGGGTCGAGGCGAGGTGAGATGCCTCTGAGGAACAGAACAAGAGGTATGTCTGTGAGGCCGGTGTTCTCTACTGGGAGTCAGATGTGGGATGTCCGGGAGCATTCCAGCCTCCCGGACGGTCACATCCGCGCCAGCTACGTCGAGCTACAGCTTCTTAGGCACCCCGTTAGGGAAGGAGAGACGCAGCTCGATGACCTTCGTCTGGTCAGGGAGAGTGAGGACATGATAGAGGGGATTTGCAGGCAAGCAGTCACACCGGGTCTTCGGGAGGCAGATAAATGGATAACAGTCAGGAGAGGGAAACGCGAATGTAAGATAATAGAGAGTACCCCTGTGGCTGTCCCTTTTAACAATAAGGGTTCCTGTTTGAGTACTGTTGGGGAGGGGTGGGGAATGCAAACCTATGGGATGCAACAATAGAATCGGTCCTGACACAGGCTCTGGCCCTGTTGCTCAGAAGGGTACAGAAAACAAGACGACAGCAGCAAATCGGGACTCTATAGTTAGGGGGTAAGACAGGCGATTCTGTGGACGCAGGAAAGATACACGGGTGGTTGCTTCCCTCTCTGTTGCCTGCGACCGGGATGTTTCTGATCGAGTCCATGATATCCTGTAGTGGGAAGGAGATCAGCCAGATGTCGTGATACCTATTGTTACTAACGACATAGGAAGACAAACAGGACTTCAAAGGTAAGAATGTCGGGATTACTATCTGTGCCCCGGGACAAGTGAGTTTGGGAACAGAGTGACTTGGAGGATAAATGGGTAGCTGAGGGATTGGAGCAAGGGCCAGGAACTCAGATTTCTGGATCATTCGGTCCTCTTTTAGGCCAGGTGTGACCTGTACCAAAAGGACAGTTTGCACTTGAATCCAAGGGGGACCAATAGTCTGGCGGAGAGGCCTGCTTATTCTACTGAGGAGAGTTTAAACACGATTTAATGGCGGGTGGGAACCGATCTGAAGATACTGGGGAAGAGGAGGTTGGCTCACAGGAAGGGAACGCTTGGGGACAGCGCGAGAGGGAGGACAGACAAGTGATAGACAAGGGACGCGCTCAGACCGATGGTTTCAGATGTGTCTATTTTAAAACAAGAAGGATCATGAACAAACCGGATGAGCTTTGAACGTCGAGCAGAGCTTGGAGCGATGATGCTGTGGCAATTACAGAGACTTGGATGGCTCGGGGATGGGAATGGCTACATACAGCGCCGGCATTTGGATGCATCAGGAAGCAGAGAGGGAGGCAAAAGAGGTGGAAGGCGTGGCATTGCTTATCAGAGATGGTGTCATGGCTGCATAAAAGTAGGGGGTCGTGGCGCTATTGTCTACTGAGTCTCTGTGGCTGATGCTAGAAGCATGAAAGAGTTAATAACTCTACTGAATGTCTTTATGTTCCACGCAATAGTATCACGGACATCAGCATACGGATAGAGAAACAGATTCTGGAAAGATCTAATTATAACAGAGTTGACGCGGAAGGAGATTTTAATTTTCCAAATATTGATTGGCAGATCCCTAGATCAAGAGGTATAGATCGGGTGGAGGTTATAAGGTCTGTTCAGGAAGATTTCCTGACACAATCTGTAGAGAAACCTCGATGGCAAGAGGTTGTACATGATCTGGTATTGCGAAATGAACCTGGTCAGATGTCACGCAAGTCACTGGGAGAGCATTTTCTAGATGGTGATTACCATTCTATCTCCTTTTCTTTTGTATGGAAAGGAAGAACAAACAAGTTAAGAAAGCTTTTAAATCGAGTAGAGGATATATGGAGTAATAAGGCGGGAACTTGTATAAATAAATTTGGAAAATATATTCTGAGGGAAATAGATGGCAGAAATGTGGCAGATGCTCAAAGTACTTTCCAATGAGACAGGAGCAAGATATCAAGGTACAGGAAACTTAGTGTACAAAGGCTGTTGAAGTTTTGTTCAGGAAGAAATGAAAAGCTTACGAAATGTTGAGAAGACTAGGTAATGATAGGCATCTAGAAGATTATAAGGTGAGGAGGAAGGAAGGAGAAAGAAACTAGGAGAGCCAGAAGGGTACCGGAGATGTCCTTGTCGGACAACAGTACGGAAAACCCCAATGCAATATACTCTAAACCAGGCAACATCCTGGTAAATCTCCTCTGTACCCTTTCCAATACTTCCATATCCTTCCCAGAGTAAGGTGACGAGAAGTGGAGACAGTACTCCAAGTGTGGCCTAACCAGAGTTTTTTAGAGCTGCATTATTATCCCGCGACTCTTAAACTCTGTCCCTCGATTTATCTGAGGACCTGTACCCCCAGATCCCTCTGATCCTCCACACTACCAACTCTCCTGCCATTTACTTTGTACTCCACCTTGGAGTTTGTCCTTCCAAAGTTTACCACCTCACACTTCTCCGGGTTGAACTCCATCTGCTACTTCTCAGCCCTCTTCAGCATCCTATCAATGTCTCCCTGCAATCTTTGACAATCTTCTACACTATTCACAACACTACCAGACATTCTGAATAAGTCTACCAAGAGGAAAATTATTAAGTGTCTTACGGAAAATCATGTGGACCACATCTACTGCACTACCCTCACATAAAAGCCTGGTCACCTCCTAAAGTACAATGGGCTGCCCTTCACAAAGCTACGCTGACTGTCCCGGATCAGACCATG
>JAUOBT010000707.1:313518-335577 GCA_032362145.1 Hypanus berthalutzae
GTCCACGAGCTGACAGAGGGACAGCTGCAGCGAGAGCTGTTTCTCGGGTTTAAATCTCCCCAGTGCTCGGTCAAACAACCAATAGCAGCCATCCGCCAATCACGCTTTGGAGGGGCGGCCCTCTTTGGGAGGAGCCAAACCTGAGAATCAAGGTTATTGTTTCGACGGGTTGGTGAAGCGTGGGCGGTGTCCGATTCGAGTAGCTGGGATGTCAGGGCGGTGCGAGATGAAGGAATATGGGCAGACAGCTGGAGGTGGAACTGATCCTTACTTCTCAGAGCATCAGCCACCAGAGTTTTAACGAGGTGCTGGGGTTCCACCTGAGATGCAGGCAGGCAGATTTGTTTCCTATGTATGTAGCAGCAGTTGTGGTCGACATGACAATAAAAGTGGCTTGACTTGACTATACATGAAAAACATCAGCCGACCTGGCACTGATCGCTGGAGGTCACCACTCGTCAGAACGACAGATGCCTGCTACCACTCTCTGGCTTCCTGCACTAAGTCAAGGTGGATGCTTTCTTCCAACCTTAGAACCACGGGACTTTGCAGAACAGAATCAGGCCGTTTGGCCCTTCCTGGCTGTGCCGAGCCATTTTTCTGCCTAGCCCCACTGACCTGCACCTGTCACATATCCCTCCCTACACCTCTCATCCGTGCGCCTGTACAAGCTTTTCTTAAATGTTTAACGTGAGCCCACATTTGCCATTTCATCTGGCAGATCATTCCGCACTCCCACCGCTTTCTGTGTGAAAAAGACCTCCCACCCCCACCAATGTTCCCTTTAAACTTTTCCCACTTCACCATTTACCCATGTCCTCTCCTTCCTTTTCTCCCAGAGCTTCAATGGAAAAAGCCTGCTTCCACTCACTCTATCAAACCCATCATAATTTTGTACACCTCTATCAAATCATCCCTCATTCTCCTATGCTCCAGGGAATAAAGTCCTAACCTATTCAACCTTCCTCTGTAACTCAGGTTCTGAAGTCCCGGCAACCGACTTGTAAACGTTCTCTGCACTCGTTCAACCTTAATATCCTTCCTGTAATTCTGTGCCAAAACTGCACATAGCTCTCCAATTTCAGACGAACCAGTGCCTTAGACTACCTCAGCATAGCATTCCAACTATTATAATCAATACTTTGATTTATAAGGGCCAATGTACCAAAGGCTCTCTTTACTACCCTATCTACCTGTGACACCACCTTTATGGAATTATGTACGTGTATTCCAAGATCCCTCTGTTCTACTACACTCCTCAGTGCCCTACCATCACAGAGCGTAGCGGCCCCAGAACATATCACTTAACATTCCATTCAGATTATCACCCGTCTACAACCAGTCTTTGCCTTCTGTGGGTAAGCCAGTTCTGGATCCACAAAGCAATATCTCCTTGATTCTCATGCCTCCTTCCTTTCTCAATAAACCTTGCATGGGGTTACCTTATCAAATGCCTTGCTGAAATCCATTTGCACTACAGCTATACCTTCATCAATATGTTTAGTCACATCCTCCAAATATTGAATCAGACTCGTAAGGCACAAGCTGCTTTTGACAAACCATGCTGACTATTCCTAATCATATTATGCCTCTCCATGTGCTCATCAATCCTGCCTCTCAGGATCTTCCCCATCAACTTACCATCGACTGAAGTAAGACACACTGCCGTATAATTTCCTGGGCTCTTCCTACTCCGTTTCTTGAGGAAGGGAACAATATCGTCAACCCTCCAATTCTCCAAAACCTTTCCCGTCCTCATTAATACTGATTATAGAAATGATCTGGCAAGTGTGGACAAGGACCGGCTATTTACGAGGCAAAGGTGTTCTTGGTAGCAATGAGGCTTTCAGCTGTGGGATTATTTTCAAAGGACAAAACTTTTCTTGCCTGACAAAAGCAAAGATATCAAGTTGCATTTACCCGTTGTTTGCAAGAAGCATGCATGCTGTAGTTTAGAAATATAAGGAGATGATTAACAGTACCAGACAGGTGGGAACAGATGAGGTACTTATGGAGTATAAGGCTTGCAAGATAACACTTAAGAAAGGGATCATGACGGCTAAGAGAAAGCATAAGGTTGCTCGATCAGACAAGGTGAAGTAGACTCTTTAAGGATACTACAGATGTGGTAAGAACAAAAGGATTGTGAGTCACAAAGTTAGTCCTCCTAAGATCAGAATGCCAATGCATTTGGGAGATCAAAATAAATGGTGGAAGACCCTAAATATTTGTTTTCCTCTGTATTTACTGAAGATATCGGTCAGTTTTCTGAGGCCCATTTGTTTTTGATGTGACAGAGCGTACGGGATTGAAGAGGGAGGTTTGGAATTGTTAGTCAGGGATATTGTGATGGCAGATCTCCACCATAGAAATTGGTGCAACTGAGAAATAAGGAAGGTATAACCATACTAATGGGGCTAACAAAAGTGCAAGAGGTTTAGAGGAACACATTCGGCAGGAGGTCGCAGATTTTACTGGCATAACGTTGTTATAGTAGGGGTTTCAACTTCCCGTATATTCACTGGGAGTACCGTACCGAAAAAAGGAACAGATGGGATTGTGTTTATCGAATGTGTTCAGAAAAGTTTACTTCATCACAATGTGGAAGTGCCGATGAGAGTGCAGATCTACTATTAGTGAATGAGACTGGAAAAATGGCCGAAGTTTGTGCAGGGGAACACTTTGCATTCCAGTGGCCACAGTGCCATTCCTTTGAAAGTACACATGCAAAATGATCGATGAGAAACCGGCAGCTGCGTGAAATCCATGGTGAAGGGCAAAGGAGGAAATAATGGCATCTCCAAACATCAAAGATCAAATGGAAACATGAGAACAGTGGTCCCTGGAACATCCGGTAATTGTTCCCACTTTAAAATTACCATTTGGCTCTTTGATCCCATCTGTGTCCCTGCCCATCAGATACCATTGTGGTTCCACCCACTTCCCCTTGTTCCGTGCTTTTCAACCCTCTCCTATCGGATACCGTCGTGTGCAGCACTTTATCACTTACATCTATCAACTTCCATCTCTTTAATACACCTTTCCCCATCTCCTGGTTTTACCCATCACCCACCGCATTTTACATCTTCCTCCCGTCTCTCATTGTCCTGCTCTAACTTTTCGCCTTTTTTTCAGTCATGATGACAGATCTTGGCCCTAAACCTTAACTGCTTACTACATTGCATAGATCCTGTCTGGGCATGCTGAGCTGAGCCATCATTTTATGCAAAAAAAACAAAAAAACAAAAAAAAAATAACAGGTCTTGTCGGCGGGCTGAGATTCTAAGTTGAAGAAAGGCCATCTTTAATGTTATAGAAACTTAGAAAATCTACAAGCCAATGTTCAACCACACATGTCCCTACCTGGGCTTTCTACATAGTCCTTTATTTTTTACCTCCATGTAGCCATCCAGGAGCCTCTAAAAAGACCCTATCTTTTCAGGAAAGGAATGGAGGGATATGGTCTGAGTGCATCTCGGCGTGCTGTAATTGCTATATGGTTTAATGGATTCCCTCTCCACTACTGTCTCCAGCAATTCGTTCCACGCACTCGCCACTCTCTGATCAAAATACTTACCCCTGACATCTCCACTTTACCTGTTTCCAAGAACCTTAAAACTGTGCCTTCTCGTGCTAGCTATTTCAGACGTGGGGAAAGGTCACTGACATTCCACACGATGAATGCTTCTCATTATCTTGTACACCTCTGCTAGGTCACCCCACATCCTCCGTCGCTCAAAGGAGAAAAGGTCGAGATCACGCGACGGATCCTCAAAGGTCATGCTCCCCAATCCAGGAAACATATTTGTTTATCTGCCCTGCGCCTTTTCAATGGTTTTCACGTCCTTCCTGTAGTCAGGCATTGAACACAGTACTCCAAGTGGAGTTTGACCAGATTCCTATATAGCTACAACGCTACCTCTCGGCTCACAAACCTAATCCCACGATTGATGAAGCAAAATTCACAGCAAAACTTCTTAACCACAGTCACAACCTGCGTAGCAGCTGTGACTGTCCTATGGACTTGGGCCCCACGATACTTCTGATCCTGCACACTGCCAAGAGGCTGGCCCTTAACGCGATATTCCGCCATGACATTTCACCTACCAAAATTAACCCCTCACACTTATCTGGGTTGACCTCCATCTGCCGCTACTCAGCACAACTTTGCATACTATCAATGGGCCATTGTAACCTCTGACACCCCTCCACACTGTCCACAACATACCCCACCTTTGTATCATCAGCAAATTTATTAACCCAAACCTCCACTTCCTCATCCACCTCAGTAATAAAAATCACAAAGAGTACGGGACCCAGATCACTGGAACATTGCACACGGCACATGCCTCCATTCAGAATACGACCGGTCTACAACTACTCTTTCCCTTCCAAAGGACCGCGTGACTTCTTAACCATCGAGTTAAACTGCGCTGCAGCTGTGAATGGCCTAAAGACTTGGACCCTAGGATTCATCTGATCCTCCACACTGCTATGAGTGTTACCATTAACGCTATGTTCTGCTATCAGGCTTCCCCTACGAAAATGAACCACTTCAAACTTATCTTGGTTGAACTCCATCTGCCACTTCTCAGCACCGTTTTGCATACTATCAATGACCCGTGTAAACTCTGACAGCCCTCCACACTGTCCACCACACACCCCAGATTTGTGTCATCAGCAAGTTTGCTAACCTATCCCTCCACCTCTTCATCCACGTCATTAACAAAAATCAGAAAGATTAGGGGTCCCAGTACAGATCCCCGAGGCACAGCATACGTCCCAGCCCTCCATGTAGAATATAACTTGCCTGCAACCAGACTTCGCTTTTTGGGGATAGGCCAGCTTTGACTGCACAAAGCAATGTTCACTTGGTTCACATGCCCACTTACTTTCTCCATAAATCTTGCATGTTGTTACCTTATCAAATGGCTTGTTGAAATGCATATGCACTACATCTACGGTTCTACCTCCATCAATATGCTTTGTCATATCCTCAAAAAATTCAATCAGACTCGTAAGGCACAACATGTCTTTGACAAAGCCATGCTGACTATTCATAATTATATTATACCTCTCCAAATGTTCATAAATCCAGCCTCTCAGGATCTTCTCCATTAACTTAACCAAACACTGAAGCAAGAGACACTGGCCACTAATTTCCTGGACTCTCCCTACTACATTTCTGGAATAATGTAACAAAATCGGCAACCCTCCAGAATATCTCTCGTCCTCATTGATGATGATTATCAGAAATGATCTGGAAAGTGTAGATGAGGACCGGCTCTATACGTGACAAAGGTATACCTGGTAGCAATGAGACCTTCAGGAGTGCGATTCGTTGAAGAGGATAAAACTTGTCTTGCCTGACAGAATCAAAGATCACAACCTGTATGTACCAATCCTTTTCAAGAGACATGCATGCTGTGGTTAAAAAATATAAGGAGATGATTAATAGGTCCAGACAGGTAGGTACAAATGAGGTACTTATGGATTATAAGGAATGCAAGGTAACACTTAAGAAAAGAATCATGAAGGCTAAAAGAAAGCATGAAGTTGCTCGATCAGTCAAGGTGAAGCAGAATACTAAGGATTCAACGGAAATGCTGAGAGCAAAAATATTGCGTTACAAAGAACAGATTGTTAATGCATTTGCGGAGTCTAATTAATGGTGGAAGAACCTAATTAATTTTCTTCTTCTGCATTTCCTCAACAGATAGACAGAGCGTCTGTAGAAGTGAGGTAATGGCAGATTAACTTCATGGACTTTAACTTTATTAACATCATTAACTTATTTGTTTTCAGAGGAGGAGATAATTGCTGTCCTAGAAATCAGGATTGATAAATCCCCACAGCCTGACACGGTGTTTTATCGGAGCCTGCAGGATACAAGTTCAAAAATTGTCAGGGCCCTAGCAGAGATAATGAAATCATCCTTAGCGACAGTAAAGTTACCAGAAGTTCTGAGAATACCTGATGTTGTCTCGCTGTTTACAAATGCCTCTAAACATAAACCAGGAAATTGTACACCGGCGAATCTGACATCAGTCGTGGGAAGGTTATTGGAAGGTATTCTAAGTGACCGGACATAACTTATTTGCATCGACATGGAATGATAATGAGCTGGTCACTGATTATGGATGGAGTTTTTCCAATGAACTTACTAGGAAATGAAATGAAGGCGAAGCTGTGGATGTCGTCTACATGGACCTCAGGAAGTTTTTGCACAAAGTTCAATGGTACGCTGCACAAGAAGATTCAGTCACTCAGTATTCAGGGTGATGTAGTCAATTAGATTAGACATCTGTTTCTCAGCGAAACACAGAGTGCGTTTGTAAATGATTGCCCTCGGACTAGAAGCCCATGAAAACTGGAGTGCCAAAGGAATCAGTGCTCGGTCTGTTGACCAGTAATCACCAGAACAAGGTTATGAAATTCACTGAACGACTTGTAATTAATCGAAGCTCGCATATTGTCTCTGCAGAAACAACGATGTAACTCCATTAAAGCCAGGCCATGTCTTAGAAATTGAATACAACTGTTTCCTCTGTACCATTACTCTGTGAGACAACTTGTCCAATTTACAGCACCGAAATAGGGGATGTCCATTGGTCAGATATAAACATAGAAAACCGACAGAACAATACATGCCCTTCGGACCACAATGCTCTGCCGAACATGTACATCCTTTAGAAAATACCAAGGGATACCCATAGACTTCTAATTTCTAAGCCTAATACACCTGTCCAGGAGTCCCTTAATCACCCTATCAAATCAGCCTACAGCACCATTGCAGGCAATCCAGGCCATGCACCAACCCCTCTCTGAGTAAAGTAACTTACCCCTGACATCTTCTCTTTACCTTTTCCCCAGCACCATAAATCAGTGCCGTTTATGTAATCAATCTTTTCTTCGTCCAGCTTCTGGCTTGGCGGTTCATCAACAGCAATCGTTCTCAACAGCAATTAAGTCGGCTAGAAAGCCTGATTCTGTTCTTTATGACTCCAATGATGTGGATCAGATGAGGGATGATGTTCTGTAAACGGACCTTAGAGTGTCCGATGCGAAAGAGCAGGACCTCCAGGGTTGTGATCTCGGGAGTGGTAGTTGTGCCCCGAAGTAATGAGTGCAGAATTAGGAAGAATAAACAGTTGAGTAATCGATGTAGTTGAGCAGTTAGTGTGGGATAAGGGAACACGTCTTTTTGGATCACTGAGGAGGTGTAAACTTTACAGAGATTCAATTTGCACTTTATATGGAAGGGGACTAATATCCTGTAGAGATGGTTTGTTAATGTTGCGTGGTGGAGTTTAAAAGTACGTTGCAGGGTGATAGAAACCAGAGTGCCGGAGCTGTTAGTTGAGTGGTTGTGGAAAAAGACTTTGATGACCTCAAGCAAAGTCAGGACTCAAACGTTTGAGCATGATGTACCTAATGTCCTGACCTTCAGAATTATCGTATTAAGGGTGATTGAGCTCAGATCCAAGATCAACAGTTGGAAACGTGACGTTGTGGCTATGACCGAGAATTGGCAGCAGGAGAGGCAGGTGAGGTGGGTCACTTTTCTGAGTTTCCTTTCCTTTTGATGTGCCGAGTGTGAGGGATTCAAGGAGAGTGGCATTGCTAATAAGGTGTATTGTGAGGGCAGTGCTCCATCAGGACAGACTGAAGAGCTCTTCTGGTGTGGTGAAGTGGGTGCAAATGAGAAAAAAAAAGAAAGGTGTGGCCGTATTACTGGGGCCAAACAACTGACGGCCCAAAGGTCCAAGAGATTAGGAAGAACACATTTTCCAAGAATTCAGATTTTACAAGCATAACGTTGCTTTTAAAGGGGGTTTCATCTTTCCATATAGTTACTGGTACTTCCTCACAATGTAGAAGTCCCGATGAAGGTGCAGATGCGCTATTAGGGAATGAAACAAGAAAAGTGAATGGTGTCGGGGAACACATTTCATCCAGCGCCCACAGTGCCATTCATTTGAAAGTATTCATGCAAAAAGATCGATGAGAAACCTGCCGATGCGGGAAATCCATGGTGAAGGCCAAAGGAGGCAATTACTGCATCTCCCGAAATCAAAGATGAAATGGAAATTTGAGAACAGCGATTCCTGGAGCTTCCTATAATTATTCCCTCTTCACAATTACCATTTCCCACTCTCGACTCATCTGTGTCGCTGCCAGTACGACCCCTAGACCCCGTTCCATGCTCTTCAAACTCCTCCTATCAGACACCCTTTTCTGCAGCACGTTATCACTTATATCTATCATCTTCCATCTCTTTAATACTCCTTACCCCATTTCCTGGTTTTACCTATCACCCACTGCTTTGTACTTCTTCCTCCCCTCTCTGATTGTCTTGCTCTAACTTTTGATATATTTTTTTCCAGTCATTATGACCGTTCTTGGCACGAAACCTCAGCTGCTTTCTAATTTGCACACATCCTGTCCGGGCCTGCTGCGCGGCTCCAGCATTTTATGCAAACAAATACAGGTCTGATCAGTGGGTTGAGATTCTAATTTGGAGAAAAGCAATTTTAAAAACCCTACAGGCCCTTCTGCTCATGTCTTGGCATGGACTTGGCCCGGAATTAGCTTCGACTTGACTCGAAGTTGACTCGGACTATACTTGGATTTGGCTGTCGAATTAGCTTCGAAATTTGCTCTCGACGTGGAATTGGAACTTAGCTCTCGCCTTGCACCGGGCTCAGACTTGACACGGAGATGAGGACCCTCCTTGGACACAAGACATAGAGCCGCGACTCTTCTTAAACACAGTGCACAAAACACTGTGGCCGTTTCATACTCAGGGTAGCGGCACACGGCCGGACCGACCCAGCGGAGGACAGAACAAGGGGAAGAAAATCACAGAACGATAGACTGTTCTTTAACTTGACATGAAAAGGCTCCATGTAACAGCAAGCCCCCGATGCGGCCCAGGAAACACACACAGCGGCTCCAGTCTCACTCCGGTGGGTTAGCTTGACGGGAATTCTGAAGAGGTTGCCGACGAAGACGGTCCAGGAAGGATTCACTGGACCACCCAGCAATTTATGTTGCCACCCGAACCGTGAATCAGATGCCTCAATTAAGGCGCCCAACGGAACAAGGGAGAAAAGGAATAGCCGGAATACGGAATTCACGGACTAGACTGCGAAGCGGAATGCGGTCTTCACGGACAGGACAGTGACAGATAGCTATTTCAACCCTGGGAACAAGCTTTTGACTAACCACACGATCAATGCCTCTCATCATCACATACACTTATATTAGGCCACCTCACATCTTCCAATGTTCCAAGGCCGAGTTCATATAACAAATTCCCATCAGGCATGCCCCCTAGTCCAGGCAACATCCTTGTAAGTCTCTCCTGCACCCTTTCTATAGTTTCCACGTTCGTCCTGCAGTGAGCTGACCGGAACTGAGCACAGAACTCCAAGAGTCGTCTGACCAGGGTCCTATATAGCTTCAACCTTACCACTAGGCTCCGAAACTCAATCCCACGGTTGTTGAAGGCCAATACATTATATGCCTGCTGAACGCAGAGTCAAGCTTTGAACAGATGTGTAGCAGCTTTGAGTGTCCTATGGACTCGGACACCAAGATCTTTCTGATCATCCACACTGCAAGAGCTATAACGTTAATTCGATATTCTGCCATCATAATTGCCCTACCAAATTAACCACCTCACACTTATCTGGGTTCAACTCCATTTTCCACCTCTCAGCGAAGTTTTGCATCCTATCGATGTCCCGCTATAAAGTCTAACATCCCTCCACAATATCCACAAAACACCCAACATTTGTGTCATCAGCAAATTTAAAAACTCATGAGTGTGAGGTGGTTCATTCTCTCAGTACATCTATGATGGTAGAATTACGTTTTAATTGTCAGACTCTTGGCAGTGTGGAGGATATGAGTGATCTTGGGGTCCGAGTCTATAGCACACACAAAGCCGCTGTGTAGTTTAACTGTGTGGTTCAGAAGGCATACGGTGCACTGGCATTCATCAACACTGGGACTCAGTTCAAAAACGAGAGGTAATGTTACAGCTATATACGAACCTGGTCAGACACAATATGGAGAACTGTGCCCAGTTCTGGTTACCTCACTACCCGAAGGATGTTTTTAACTAAAGAAAGTGTGTAGAAGAGATATAGAAGGATGCTTGCTGGATTGGAAAGCCTGCTTTCTGAGAACAAGTTGACTGAACTTCGCCTTTTCTCCTTGGGAAGATGGTGGATGGGAGGTGACCTGATAGACGTGTAAAACATAATGAGAGGAAATATCGTGTCAGGTTTTTTTTCTTAGGGCTGAAATGGCTAACACGAGAGGGCACAATTTGAAGGTCCTTGGAAGTAGGCAAGGAGGCGATGTAAGGGGTATGTTTATTTTTCTTTTACCCAGACAGTGTTGCGTACGTGGAATGGGTTGCCGGAAACGGTGGTGGAGGTGGGTAGTGCCGCGACTTTTAAGAGGCTCTTGGATACATGGAGCTTAGAAAAATAGAGGCTATTGGTAACCCAAGGATATCTGAAGGACGTACATAATTCGGACAGCACTGTTGGCCGAAGGGCCTGTGTATCATGCTGCAGATTTTCTGTATTTCTATTTTGTCAATTCATTCCATACAACCGATGCTCACGGCATCCTTTCATACTCTCATCTTTTCACACTATCATACTGCTGTATTTGCTCCCCAGGCTACTGTCTCTACGTTGACAGGAAGTGAACACGGAGCGATGAAATTTCGCAAAACCCCTTGCAGTTCCAGAGGTTTGTTACCATGGAAACGGAGGAAGTGGCTCAACAAAGGTAAATGAAAAAAGAAATAACAAACTCAACATTAGACGCAATGAGTTACATTGTGACAAATGTTAACACTGCCGCCATTATGAAATGATAAATCTAAAATCGTAAAGACTGTTTTTAACCATGCCTCGTGCTGTGTTGAATTAATCGTATAGTAGTTCTAGCTAACATGATTCGTACTCCAGCGGTCAATAATATATTGCCATAAATATACCAGATAACAGGCTTAACCACCATCTGTTGCAACAAACGCCACAGTTCGACTACTCTTTGGTTGACAAAGTTTATCTTATCTCTGGTATAAAGCGCAACTTCTTTATTCTGATGCTGTACTCTCGGAACCCAGACTCTCGGTCTGATGGAAAAATCCTTTCCATATCCACTGTCTCCATGCTGTTCAGCTTTCTGTCAGTATGAATAAGATCTCGCGCACATCTATACTTCTGAACGCAAAAGAGTACAGACGAAGAGTCATCAAATGTTTTTCGTACTTAAACCCACTCATTCCTGAGATTACTCTTGTGAACCATGTGAGCAACAGTTGTACTGAACACTTTTCCATGAACAACAGTGAAAGTGGTAGCAGGATAATTCACAGGGGAAAACTAAGTTCCACTAAGTATCACAAAGCAAGCGCCTGATCACAGGTCCATTTCCACAGGAACAAAGTTGGCGATTTGGATTCTCAGCCGTACGTCAGAATGGCTTCCAGTATTTCCAGTTTTTAGAGACGATTTCCAGCATCTTGAGTTTCGGACTGTTTTCCACCGACTGAGAGACAGATGCCTGTGAGGGGGTATTTCCACACACAGTTTGAAAACCAAACTCACGGGTCTATTTCTACTGTTGTAAATACGAAATAGCCATTTACTGTCAGACACTTTCAGTCTGGGATGGAATGGTAGCTCATTCACTCCTCAATATAACAGTCATTGCTTCCAAAGGAACTCTGTAAGTAAACACCTGAGCTTAGAAAACAAATACTGGCTCAACACCTCACAAGCCTACGCAGCTTGGTCCCCGGATCCATTGTACTTGCATCTAAACCTGTGATATCCCAGGACTCAGTGCTATCCCAGGCCAAAGATTCTGTGCCGAACCCTTACTTCCTTTAGAAATTAATTAGAGTTGCCAAAACCCCTCTATTTTTCTAAGCTCTATATCCCTATTCAAAAATCTCTTCAAAAGGCCTATAATTTCCTCCTCCACCACTGTCGCCGGCAGCCCTTTCCATGCAATCAACCCTCTCTGAGTAAAAGTAGTAACCCTGACATCTGCTCTGTACCTATTTCCCAGCACATTAAAACTGTGCCCACTCCTGTTAATGTCATACGGGGGAGATTTTAAGCGGACACAAATGCAAGACACAGACACTGAAACACTAGGAACTAAACTATGTTCATTAAGAATTCTTGGGAAGCAAAGGAGCGAGGACAAAATTATATCACGAAGGTAGACGAAGAGTAACAAACCGGAAACCTGGACTTGGGACTAGAACTTGACAAGGAACTCAGGTCTTGACTCGGTACTCATGTCATGGCAGGAACTTGGCTCGGAAATAGCTTCCTCGTGACTCGGAGTTGACTCGGACTAGACTTGGACTTGGCTCTCGAATTGGCTTGCATCTTAGCTCTCGACTTGGTCTTCGAACTTAGCTCTCGACTTGGACTTGGAACTTGACTCTTGAGTTGGATTGGTCTCAGACTTGACTTCAACAGAGAACACCGAACACTGAGCCGGGTCTCCTCCTTGTACACAGGACACAGAGCCGCGACTCCTCTTAGAGAACGGGCACAGAACACGGAGCCGAGGAGCCTCCTTCGACACAGGACATAGAGTCGTGAATCTTCTTAAACACGGTGCACAGAACACTGTGACCGTTGCCACTCAGCGTAGCGGCAAACGGCTGGACCTACCAAGCGGAGGAGAGAACAAGGGGAAGAAAACCACACGACGATAGACTATTTTTAACTTGACATGAAATGTCTCCAAGTAACGGCAAGCCCGCGACGCGGCCCAGGTACCACGGACAGCAGCTCCAGTCTCACTCCGGCGGCTTAGCTTGACAGGAATTCTGACGGGGTTACTGACGACGACGGCCCAGCAAGGAATCACTGGACTACACAGCCACTTATGTTGCCAACCGAACCGGAAATCAGATGCCACAATTAAGGCGTCCACGGAACAAAGGACGAAAGGAATAACCGGAATACGGTATCCATGGACGCGACTGTAATGCGGAATGCGGTCTTTATCGTGTCAGTACCGTGATAATTAACTATTTCAGCCCGTGGAAAAAGCTTCAGACTAACAACAATGTCAATGCCTCTCATCATCACATTCACCTCTATCAGGCCTCTTCTAATCCTCCACTGCTCCAAGGAGAAAGGCAGAGTTCACTTAACATATTCCCATAAGGCATACTCCCCAATGCCAGGAACATCCTTGTAAGTCTCCCCTGCAGGCTTTCTATAGTTTCCACGTCCTTCCTGCGGTGAGGTGACCGGACCTGAGCACAGTACTCCAAGCGGGGTCTGACCAGGGTCCTATATAGCTGTAACGTTACCGCTCCGAAACACAATCCCATATTTGTTGAAGGCCAATGTACTATATAATTGCTTAACGCAGAGTCAAGCTTTGAGCAGCTGTGCAGCTTTAAATATCGTATGGACTCGGAAACAGAAATCCGTTTTATCCTCCACTCAGCCAAGTTTCTTAACATTAATTCAATATTCGGCCATCCTATTTGTCTACCAAAATAAACCACCTCACTTATCTGTGTTCAACTCCATTTGCCACCTCTCAGCCTAGATTTGCATACTGTCGATATCCCGATGTTATGTCTCACATCCCTCCACAATATCCACAACACCCACAGCATTTGTGTCATCAGTAAATTTAAAAACTTATAAGTGTGAGCTAGCTTATTCTGTCAGTACATCTATGATGGTAGAATTTAGTTTTAATTGTCAGACTCTTGGCAGTGTGGAGGATCTGAGTGATATTGGTGTCCGAGTCAATAGCACACACAAAGCCGCTGCGTAGTTTAACTGTGTGGTTCAGAACGCATGCGGTGCATTGGCCTTCATCAACCCTGGGACTGAGTTCAAGAACCGAGAAGTAATGCTACAGGTATATACGACCCTGGTCAGACACAATTTGGAGTACAGTGCTCAGTTCTGGGTACCTCACTAATCGAAGGATGTGGAATATATAGGAAGGGTGCAGAAGAGATTTACAAGGATGCTTCCTGGATTGTGGAGCATAACTTCTGAGAATAGGTTGAGTGAACTCAGGCTTTTCTCCTGCGAGTGTTTGAACTGCTTCCGTCTGGTAGGCGCTTCAGATCCCTCCAGACTAAGACGAATAGGCACTGGAAAAGTTTTTTTCCCTACTGCGGTCACTTTGCTGAACAGTTAACTGCCGGTTAACTGTCGGCTAACTATTACTTGGATTGCACTACCTGTATGTATAATCTATATTTTCATGTATTTTTATCATTGTTATTGTTATGAGCAGAGACAACATCTGCCAGAAGTAAATTCCTTGTATTTGCACACGGTACTTGGCGATTAAAGTCTGATCCTGATTCTGATTCTGAGAGATGGTGGATGGGAGGTGACCTGATAGACGATTATAACATGATGAGAGTAATTGATCGTGTGAGTACCGAAGCGATGTCAGTGGTAAGTTTAATCTCTTTAACGTAGAAAGTGGTGTGTACGTGGATAGGCAGTCGGAGACAGTGGTGGAGGCGGATAGGGTAGAGGCTTTTAAAGGATTTGGATATGTACATGGATCGTTAAAAAATTGAGGGCTATGTGTATCCCTAGGAAATTTCTGAAGTAAGTACATGTTTCGGACAGGACAGTTGCCCGAAGAGATTATGCATTATGCTGCAGATTTTCTGTAGTTCTATGTTCTCAGTTCATTCCATGCAGTCAATGCTCACAGCATTCTTTCATCCCACTATCATACTGTTGCATTTTCTCCCGAGGTTACTGTCTCTACAGTGAGAGGAAGTGAACACAGACCGATGACATTGTGAAACACCTCTTGCAGTTCTAGTGGTTTGTTACCATGGAAACGGAGGAAGTGGCTCAATAAAGCTAACTGAAAAAGGAAGTAACAAACTCAAAATCATTCGCACTGAGTTACATTATGACAAAGATTAACACGGCAGTCATTTTGAAATGATGAATCTAGAATCGTAAAGGCTGATTTTAACCATTCCTCGTGCTGTGTTTAATTAATCCTTTAGTAGTTCTGGCTAACAAAACATGATTTCTACTCTGGCAATCAATATTATATTGGCATAAATGTACCAAATGACCACTACCTGGTGCACCAAACTTCACTGAACGCCCACTCTTTGGCTGACGATGTTTTTCTCATCTCAGGTTTAACTGGATATTTCTTGATTTTGAGGTTGTCCTCTCAGATAACAGACTTTCCGTCTGATGCAAACATCCTCTCCACATCCACTGTCTCCAAGCTGTTCAGCATTCGCTGATTTTAAATAGGCTCCAGTCCAGCGCTATACTTCTGAAATCCATAGAGTATAGGCCCAGAGTCACTAAATGCTTGTCAGACATAAACCCGCTCTTTCCTGATATTACCCTTGTCAACCATGTGAGCAACAGTTGTACTGAATTTATTTGCATGAACAACAGGGAAAATGGTACCAGGATAAATCAGAGGGGAAAACTATAGTTTCTTTACTTTTCCAGTAAGTATCACAAATTTATCACAAAGCAGGCGCTTGCGCACAATTCCATTTCCAGAGGAACAAAGTTAGCGACTTGGGTTCTCAACCGTCCGTCAGAATGGCTTCAACTATTTCCCGTTTTTAGTGAAGAATTCCAGCACCTTGAGTTTCTATCTGTTTTCCGCCAACTGAGAGACAGATGACAGAGGGGCTGGGGGGGGGGAGGATGCCCACACACAGTTTGAAGGCTAAACTCACAGGTCTACTTCTACTGTTGTGAACACGGTAGAGCTAATTTACTCACAGCCTCTTTCTCTGAGGGATAGACCTCATCCTCTGCTCAGATTAGCAGTCATTGCTTCCAAAGGAACTCCAGAAACACACATACTGGCTCAACACCTCATAAACCTGCGCAGCTAGCCCACCAGGTCCATTGTACTTGGATTTAATAATGTGATTTCCAAGGCCAAAATTTCTGTGCCGATCCTCTACTTCTTTTAGAATTTTCGCACGGTTGCCTATAGCCCTTTATTTCTCTAAGCTCCATGCCCAGATTCAAGAGTCTTTTCAATGACCCTGTATTATCTGCCTCCACCAGTGGCGCCGACAGCCCATTCCATGCACTCAACACTCTCTGACTAAAAATATTACCCCTGACATCTCCTTTGTATCTACTTCCCAGCACATTAAAACTGTGCACTCTCATGTTAGTGTCATATGAGGACGATGGAATGTGACCCAAATGCAACACACAGACAATGAAATACTAAGAACTAAACTAAGTTTATTAAAAATGCTAGGAAAATCAGGGACCGAGGGAAAAGAGATAACACGAAGGTAGACGAAGAGTGACAAACCGGAAACCTGCACTTGGACTTGGAACCAGAACTTGGCAGGGAACTCAGGTCATGACTCTGGACTCTGGTCTTTGCAAGGACTTGGCTCGGACTTGACGCGGATTTGACTGGGACTAAACTCTCGACTTGGACTTGGAAATGAAATTTTGACTTGGAATAGGCTCAGACATGACTTAGACACAGGACGCGGAACAGTGAACCGAAGCTCCTCCTTGGACACAGGACATAGAGCCGGGACTCTTCTTAGACACAGGGCATAGAACACTGTGACAGTTTCCCAGTCAGAATAACGGCAAACGGCCGGACCTACTCAGCGGAGGAGAGACCAAGGGTAGACAAAACTACACAACGTTAGACTGTTCTTTAACTTGACACCAAGTGGCTCCACATAAAGGCAAGCTATATAGGTATATATATACTGTTACAGGTACATACCACCCTAGTCAGACACAACTTGGAATACTGTGCTCAGTTCTGGATTCCTTACTACACGAAGGATTTGGAAACTATAGAAAATGTGCAGAGGAGATTTACGAGGATGTTTCCTGGATTGGGGAGCATGCTTTCTGAGAACAGGTTGAGTGAACTTTGCCTATTCTCCTTGGTGAGATGGTGGATGAGAGGTGACCATATAGACGTGTATAACATGATGAGAGGAATTGATCGTGTGAGTCTTTTTCTCAGGGCTGAAATGGCTAGCACCAGAGCGCTCAGTTTTAAGGTACTTGGAAGTAGGTGTCGAAGGGATGTCAGTGGTATGTATTTTTTCTTTTACGCAGACAGTGGTGTGTCCGTGGATAGGGCTGTCGTCGACGGTGGTGGAGGCGGATAGGGTAGGATCTTTTAGAGGGTTTAGATATGTACATGGATCTTTGTAAAATAGAGGGCTCTGTCTATCCCTAGGAAATTTCTGAAGTAAGTACATGTTTCGGACAGGACAGTTGCCCGGAGATATTGTGTACTATGCTGCAGGTTTTGTATATTTCTATATTCTCGGTACATTCAATACAGCCAATGCTCACTGGATTCTTTCCTCGCACTATCATACTGTTGTATTTACTCCCGAGGTTTCTGTCTCGACGCTGAGAGGAGGTAAACAGAGAGCGAAGAAATTGGGCAACACCTCTTGCAGTTCTACTGGTTTGCTCCATAAGAAACGGAGGAAGTGGCTCAACAAAGGTAACTGAATAAAGAAATAACAAACTCAACATCATTCGCTCTGAATTACATTGTGACAGATAGTAACACGGCAGCCATTTTGAAATGATGAATCTAAAATCGTAAAGGCTGCTTTTAACTATGTGTTGTATTGAATTAATCTAGTAGTTCTGGCTAATGAAACATGATTCCTACTCTAGCGATCAATAATATATTGGCATAAATGTACCAAATGACAGCCTCAACCGCCATCTGTTGCAACAAACTCCACCGAATGACCACTCTCTGGCTGATGAAGTTTCTCTCATCTCAGGTTCAAGGCCATTTTTTTTAATTTTGAGGCTGTCCTCTCAGATAACAGACTCTCCGTCTGATGCAAACATCCTCTCCACATACACTGTCTCCATGCTGTTCAGTATTCGGTAGTTTTAAATAAGAACCCGTCACCTCTATCCTTCAGCAATCAATATAGTACGGGCACAGAGTCATCAAAAGCTTGTTAGACATAAACCCTCTCATTCCTGAGATTACTCGTGTGAACCACGTGAGCAACAGTTGTACTGAACACATTTCCATGAACAATATGGAAAGTGGCAACAGGATAATTCACAGCGGAAATTGCGATTTCCTGATTGTTCCACTAAGTATCACAAAATAAGCCCCTGCGCACAGGCCCGTTTCCAGAGGAACAAAGGTCTCGATTTGGGTTCTCCACCGTACGTTAGAATGGCCTCAACAATTTCCCGTTTTTAGTAAAGTTTTCCAGCATCTTGAATTTCTATCTGTTTTCCACCGACTGAGAGACAGAGTTTCAGAACTGGAACTACCCGAGATGAATTTCTCCAGCGTTCTCTACTTTTTTCTTTAAATTTCGTGTAACAGCAGTTTTTGATTATTTTTAATGCACAGATATTAACTGACTGGAGTGCTGCAGATGTGGTTCCCTTATTCAAAAAAGGAAGAAGTGGTAGCCCAGGAAATTATACACCAATGAGTTTTATATCAATGGTTAGCAACTTGATGGAGAAGATCCCGAGAGGCAGGACTTATGAACATTTGGAGAGTTATTATATGATTAGGAATAGTGAGCATGGATTTGTCAATGGCACGTCGTGCCTTACGAACCTGATTGTATTTTTTGAGGATTTGACTACACACATTCATGAAGGTTAGAACAGTAGATGTAGTCTATGTGAATTTTAGCAACGCATTTGATGAGGTACCGCATACAAGCCTTATTGATAAAGTAAGGACGCAGAGGTTCGAAGGAGACCTTGCTTCGTGGATCCAGTATTGGCTTGTCCACAGAAGGCAGAGTTGTTATAGACGGATCGCATTCTGCATGGATGTCGCTGAACAGTACTGTGCCTCAGGGATCTGTTCTGGCACCGCTTCCTTCTGCAATTTTTAGAAATGTCCTCGATGAGGAAGTGTAGGGATGGGTTAGTAAATTTGCTGATGGCACCTAGGTTAGGGGTGTTGTGGATAGTGTGGAGGGCTGTCGAGGTTACAGCGAGACATCGATTGGATGTAGAACTGGGCTGAGAAGTTGCAGATGGTGGTCAATCCGGATAAGTGTGAGGTGGTTCACTTTGCTAGTTCATCCAAGATGGTAGAATATCGTATTAATTGTCAGACTCCTGGCAGTGTGCAGCATCGGAGTGATCTTGGGCTCCAGTCCAGAGGATACACAAAGCTGCTGCGTATGTTAACTATGAGGTTCAGAAGGCAGACGGTGCATTGGAGCATTCATGAACTTTGGAACTGAGTTCAAGAACCGAGAGGAAATATTACAGCTAAATACGACCCTGATCAAACACAACTTGGAGTACTGTGCTCAGTTCTGGTTACCTCACTACCCAATTGATGTAGAAACTATAGAAAGTGTACATAAGGGATTTACAAGGATGCTTCCAGGATTGGGGAGCGTACATTCCGCGAAAAAAGTTGAGTGAATTTGGCCTTTTCTCCTTGGAGAGATGGAAGATGAGAGGTGACGTTACAGAGGTGTATAAGATGATAACATGCATTGATCGTGTGGATATTTAGAGGCTTGTTCTCACTGCTGAAATGGCTAACACGTGAGGGCAGAGTTTTGAGGTCCTTTGAAGAAGGTACCCAGGCGATGTCAGGGGCATGTTTTTATTTCTTTTACGCAGACAGTGGTGTGTACGTGGATAGTGCTGACGGCGAAGGAAGAGGAGGCAGATAGAGTAGGATATGTACATGGAATTTAGAAAAATAGAGGGCTATGGGGGGCCCTAGGAAATTTCTGAAGTAAGTACATGTTTCGGACAGCAGGGTTGGCCGAAGGGCTTGTGTATTTTTCTGCGGATTTTCTATAGTTCTATATTCTCAGTTCATTCCATTCAGCCAACGTTCACAGCATTATTTTCTCCCACTATCATACTGTTGCATTTGCACCTGAGGCCACTGTCTCTACGCTGAGAGGAAGTGAACACAGAAACCGTGAAATACCTCTTGCAGTTCTAGTGGTTTGTTACCATGGACACGGAGGAAGTGGCTCAACAAGGGTAACTGAAAAAGGAAATAAACTCAACATTATACGCAATGAGTTACATTGTGACAAAGATTAACATGACAGCCATTTTGAAATGATGAATCTAAATTGTAAAGGCTGCTTTTCAGCATTCCTCATGCTATATTTAATTAATCGTATAGTAGTTCTGTGTAACAAAACATGATTCCCACTCTAGCGATCAATAATATATTGCCATAAATATTCCAAATCAGAGCCTCAAGCACTAACTGTTGCCACAAACTCCACAGGTCAACCAATCGTTGTCTGACGAAGTTTCTCTCATCTCAGGTTTAAAGGGAAACTTCTTTATTTTGAGGCTGTCCTGTCAGATAGCAGACTCTCCGTCTGATGGAATGATCCTTTCCATATCCACTGCCTCCATGCTGTTCAGCATTCTGTCCGTGTAATTAATAGACAATAGATGTAGAGGTAGACCATTCGGCCCTTCGAGCCCACCGCCATTTTGAGATCATGGTTGATCATCTACTCTCAATACCCGGTTCCTGCCTTGTCCCCATATCCCTTGATTCCTCAATCCATAAGATACCTATCTAGCTCCTTCTTAAAAGCATCCAGAGAATTGGCCTCCGCTGCCTTCCGGGGCAGTATATTCCAGACACCCACAACTCTCTGGGAGAAGAAGTTTTTCCTTAACTTTGTCCTAAATGACCAACCCCTTATACTCAAACCATGCCCTCTGGTACTGGACTCTCCCAGCATCTGGAACATATTCCCTGCCTCTATCTTGTCCAATCCCTTAATAATCTTATATGTTGCAAAATATTTAGCTGTCCATACAGATCAATTCATTTCAGTGTACAAGGAAAATCAAGAACAGAATGCAGAATATGGCATTATAATTACAAAGTGCAGAGCAGCCAGACAATAAGGTGCAAGGTCATAGCAGCATAGAGTGCAAGGTCAACACTGTGTTATGGTCCGGTCCGTTAACTACTCATTTCAGTTAATTTCCTTTTCCTTGTGTTCCACTGGGCTCCTTGATTAGGGCAGCTGATCCTCATTCGAACTGGCAGTATATAAACTCCAGCTTACATCTACTCGCTGTTGATTCGCCACCTCAGCAGAAAGGCAATGCAAATTCCGAGCCTGAGTCAAGTTCTGAGTCGGCGAGAATAAGGGGCCATCTTCCGAGCCACTGCGAATAAGGGTTTGTCTTCTAAGCCACCACGAGTAAGGGACCGTCTTCCGAGCCACTGAGAATAAGAGACCGTCATGAGCTTCTCCGTGTCACGATTGGTATTGTCAGTCGTTGGTTGGTTTAGTCGTCTCGTTCCCAGCTGAGTAGGTCCGGCTGTTTGCCGCTACTCCGAGTTGGGAATTCTGTTTCTTCGTATCTAGCTGAGGATTGCTGGCCGCTTGCCACTCTTCTGAGCCAAGATATGAATCATCTGTCTTTGTTTGGTGTTGTCATCTCCATGTTCCAGTTCCAGGCTCCAAGTTCGAGTCCAGTCGAGTTCCAGCCTGGTCCAAGTAATGTCCAAGCCCGCCTCCATCTCAAGTCTCTGTGCCTGTGTCTTGCACTTGGGTCCACTCTTTGAATCGCACCAGCCGCCTCCTTGCAACACACTCATCTTTCTGTACTATAGAACTCTTCAATAGTTTAATAACAGTGGGGTAGAAACAGTCCTTGAGACTGGTGTTTGCAAGTTTTTGTATCTGCTGTCTGATGGGGGCTGGTGAGGGAGGAGAAGGGAGAATGTCTGGGAAGGGGGAGGAGACAGAGAATGTGTGGGGAGGAGGGAGTAGAGAATGTCTAGGGGGAGAAGAGAGAATCATTGGGAAGGGGAAGAAGAAAGATTGTCTAGGGAGGGTGAGGATAGAGAATGTCTGGAGAGGAGTGAGGAGAGAGAATGTCTGGGGAGGGATGAGGAGAGAATGTCTGGGAACGGGAGGAGTGAGAATGTCTGGGGAGGGGGGGAGAAGATAATCTCGGGGGTGTGTGGGGTCAATGATTATGCTGGCTG
>JAUOBT010002359.1:0-19823 GCA_032362145.1 Hypanus berthalutzae
GAGAGAGAGAGAGAGAGAGAGAGAGAGAGAGAGAGAGAGAGAGAGAGAGAGAGAGAGAGAGAGAGAGAGAGAGAACTGAGAAGAATTGTTCATTTCATTCGGAGGGAGGAGGCTCGCTTGCTTCGTTGGGTGTTGGGTGTTTGTCCCCGGGGCCGTGGGTTCTCGCGCAAAGAGGGTCTGAATCCCCCGGCAATGAGCATAGTGGGAGGGTCAGAGGATCAAACCAGGACCAAACGCGGGTGGGGGTGGAGAGGACTTTAGAGACTCTGCATGAGTGTCACATATCTAGCTGTGGTTCACTCCTTCTTCACTCCTGTCATTCCTCACTAACCCCCTTCCTCCACACCTTTCTCCCGTCTTCTCTTCTTATCACTCCATCGTCCACATCTCTGTCAATCGTCCCTTCACTGCATCCCTCCTCCCTCTTTGCAGCGCTCTCTCTTCCATTTCATGCGCTTCGCCCCCTACCTGTCCCTTTCACTCTCTCTCCCTCCCTTCCTTTCTTCCCCCGTTTGCTTGCCCTCTGCTTTTCTCCTCACTCCCTAATTTCTCTCAAATTGCCCTGATCTGTCTGCATTACCTATCCATTCACTCCCACCTATAGTCCCCTCCTTTCACTCCCCTCCCCTCTCTGTCCCCTTCACCCACTTCTCTCTCTGCGACCTCCCCAATATTCCCTCAATCTCCTCTCCCCTTGTTTCACCCCACTCTCACAGCTCCTGCATGCACCACTCTCATTTGTTGAGACAATCGCTGTCACTCCTTTACTCTCTCTCTGCTCCCCCGCACTTCCTTCCCCTGCTCTCGGCCTCTCTCATTATCGGCCCTTGATCTGGTGTTTGTTGCTGTTTGTCAAACTCCCCTAAGAACACAGGCTTCCTTTGTTAACGGTCTCTTCAACTTCCTATTCTACCTTTCTGAGTAACTCAGTTTCTCAATCCCGGTAACCTTCTTGTAATTAGGTCACCAATACTGCACACAATACTTCAAATTCGCACTAACCAATGTCGTATACAATCTCACCATTGCATTCCAGCTCTAATACTCAATACTTTGATTTAAAAAGGCCAATGTACCAAAAGCTTTCTTTACAACCCTATCCAATTTTGAAGCCACTTTTAGGGAATCATGTCCCTGTACTCCCAGGTCCCTCTGTTCTACTGCACCCCTCAGTGTCCGACCATTTATCTTGTATGTTCTACCTTGGTTTGCACTTCCGAAGTACAATACCTCACACATCTGTATTAAAATCGATCTGCCATTTTTCAGCCATTCCTACAACTGGTCCAAATCCCTCTGCAAGCTTTGAAAACCTTCCTCACTGTCTATTACACCTCCAATCTTTGGATCATCAACAAATTTGCTGCTCCAATTTGTCACATTATCATCCAGATTATTGATATAGATGACAAATAACAATGGACTCAGCACTGATCCCTGTAACAAACCACTTGCCACAGGCCTCAACGCAGAGTAGCAATCCTCCACTACCACTCCCCGGCTTCTTCCATTGAATCAATATCTAATCCGATTTACTACCGCTCCATGTATAACTAGCGACTGAATCTTCCTAACTAACTTCCCATGCGGGAATTTGTCAAAGGCCTTACTGAAGTCCACCCTTTCGCACACTATGAATCTCTCTCGCACACTATGAATCCCTCTCCACGGCACTTACCCCACCCCCGCTCCCACATCCTCTCGTTATCAGCTGCTCAGCTCGTGTTTGTTGGTGTTGTTCTGACTCCCTTGTCAAAGCAGGCTTCCACTGACAATGCTTGCTTCTCCTTCCTGAGTTCAGAGACACAAAGAATCCTCGGTAGGATGGACGACAGCAGGACTTACATGAATGTGAAATTCACGAAAACGGACTCACAGTCTCATTTCCGAGGTGAGTGGGGCCGAGAGACGAAGGAACGGAGTTTCATTCTGTGTCTGACCCTGGAAGTGTGTGATAGGACAGTGGGGAGGGAGATTTACTCTGTGTCTTACCCCAGGAGTGTGTGATGGGACGGTGTGGAGGGAGATTCACTCTGTGTCTGCCCACGGGAGCGTGTGATGGGACGGTGTGGAGGGAGATTCAGTCTGTGTCTGACCCCGGGAGTGTGTGATGGGTCGCTATGGAGGGAGCTTCACTCTGTGTCTGATGTCTTTGTAAACCTTATCTGTACTCTTTCAAGATAATTAATATTCTTCCTGTAATTCGGTGACCGAAATTGCACACAATACTCCAAATACGGCCTCGGAAATGCCTCATACAACCTCACTATAAAATTCCAACTCTTCTACTCAGTACTTTGACTATTACAGGACAATGTAGCAAAAGCTCTATTTAGTATCCTTTCTACCTTTAGACGCCAATTTTCGGGAATTTTGTATCTGTATTCTGAAATCCCTCTTGTCTACTGCTCTCCTCAGTGCCCTTCCAATTGCCTCGTATGCTCTACAATGGTTTTTCCTTCCAAAGTGCAATACCTTACACTTGTTCGTTGTAAACTCCTTTTGCAAACCCGAGGAAAACTGCAGATATTGGAAATTCAATCAACACACACAAAATGCTGGTGGAATGTAGCAGGCCAGGCATCATCTATGAGGCGAAGCACTGTCGACGTTTCGGGCCGAGACTCACTGACCACTAAACCTCCAATCTTTGTAGCATCAGCAAATTTGCAGGTGCAATTCATCCAGACCATTGATGTCGGTGATAAATATCAATGGATCCAGCACTGATTCCGGTGGCACACCACTAGTCAGAGGCCTCCATTCAGAGTAGCAAACCTCCACTATCACTCTCTGTCTTCTTCCACTGAGCCAATGTCTAATCCAATTTACTGCCTCACCATGTATACCTCGCGACTGAATCTTCCTAACTGACCTCACATGCGGAATCTTGTCAGAGACCTTACTGAACTCTCAGTGGACAACATCCATTGCCTTCCGTTCATCAACTTTTCTGGTAACGCCCTCGAAAAACTCTAATAGATTTGGTAAACATGACCCATCACGCACAAGTCATGTTCACTGTCCCTGATAACTCCCTGTGGATCCATATACGTTGTTCCTATCTATTAGTACTCCTTCCAATAATTTACTTACTATCTACGGCACATTTGCCGGATGACTCTTAAACATGTTTTTAAACCACGGAACATCATGAGATATCCTACAGTCCTCCAATCCCAAATGTGTGTGTTTGGACGGAGAGGAGGGAGATTGCCTCTGACACCGGGTATGAGTGAAGGGACTGTGTGGAGGGATATTGACTCTTGTCAGACCCCTGTAGTGTGCGATGAATTGGTGTGGAGACTGCTTAACCCTGCGTCTGACCCCGGGTGTGTGTGATGGGACGGTGCAGATGGACACTAACTCTGCGTCTGACCCCCGGGAGTATATGATCGGACGGTGTGGACAGATTACATTTTGGGTCTGACCCCGACAGTGTGTGAAGTGACGATGGTGAGGGAGCTTCACTTTGTGTCTTGTCGTGGGAGTGTGTGTTGGGACGGAGTGGAGGGACATCGCCTCTGAACATGGAGTATATGATGCGACGGTGTGCAGGGAGATTTCCTTTGGGTCTCACAGAGTGAATCTGTATTGTGATTTGTTTTAAAATCCCCTACTATCACAACTTTATGTTTCCTGCAGTTGTCTGCTATCCCTCTACAGATCTGCTCCTCTAATTTTGGCTGACTATCGGGTGGTCTATACCACAACCCCACCCTCCGCATTTGTCTTTCCAGAGAATACCTCACTCTTAGCCGGAGTGAACCCCGTGTGCTATTTCTCCACCCATCTCCAACCGGTCCATATCCCACTGAATCCATCAGCCATGTTCCACGCTTTGCACAACACCACCAATCTCTGTGTCCTCGGTAATTTGAGACATCACCTATTTCTATTGTTGTCGCGATCAGTCAGGCCCATCACAAAGACTCGAAAGTCTGGTTATATATGTAAATCATATACAGCCTTGGGCCTCCTCGTTTTAAAAGTTTATTTTGATTTGATTGTATTGAAAAACATCGCGGGAATGGCCCTTCTGGCCCTCTGCCGGCGCTGCCCACTAATTCCCCGATTTAATCCTGGCCTAATGACTGTACAACCTACAATCACAATTCACCGACAAGCCCTTATGTCTGCGGACTGTGTGAAGAAACCTGTGCACCGTGACGTAACCCACTCGGTCTCGGATAGAACGGACCAGCTCCTTGCAGTCAGTGGCGGGACTGAACCCAGGTCTGTGGTACTGTAAACCGCTACGTTACCGTACCGCTCTTCCTCTTGCAAACAGCCACAACACAAAGAAACACACTGGAGCGCGAAAACCCCCACAACGCTATATATTAATACCCACAACACTGCCGTATATCCAAAGTGTGAAAATAGTAGTAAGCTTGCAAACAATAAAACAACTATGAAAAATAATAAAACAACCCTCTCTCACTGCCTCTGTCCCTCCCTTTCCCTCTTCCACCTTTTCCTTCACTCACTCTGTCCCCTCTCTCCCTCAACTGTGCTATCGCTCTCATACTTGTCATTCCCTTCCGCTCATAACCTTGCTCCCTTTTCCCTCCGCTACTCTCTCCCATTCTCTCCTTGTTCTGTTTCCCCATTCTATTCTACCATTCAGCCCATCGCACCAGTCTCCATTCTCCCCATCCCATCGATCCCTTCTACCGTCTCCCTCCTACTTAGAATCCCAGTCTTTCCCCGTCACTTCCCCCCTCCCTTACCTTCTCTCCCTCCCTCAGCTATTTCTCACCGTGTCGACTCCGTCTCTGACTCACTCTCTCTTTCCCTCACTCTGCTCTGTCTCTCTGTTCTCACTCCCACGATTCTCTACAGGCTTCTCCACCTTCTGTTTCTCGCCCTCTCTGATATTCACTCCTTCTCTCTCAGACGGTCTAACATCCACCTACTCAGTGCTAAAGCCTGGGAAAGACGAACTACTGATCGATGAGGATGAGGATCCTTCAATCGCCTCTGGACCAGTCAAACTATCAGCGATTTCTCAAGCAGGTTTGGGTTCACAGTATTAACGTCAATATGAAGGGGTCACGTGCTATACGCATAGATGTTCAACTTCTAACGCATCTGCATCGACCACTTTCTCTGGCAGCTCGTTCCATAGATGCGCCACCATCTCAATTAGAAAAAAAATTCACTCGTGTCACCAACTTCTACAATCACCTGATCCCTCAGTGCTTTAGTCCTCAATTCTCCAAGGCCAGAGAAAAAGAATGTCTCCGAGTATTCACCTTGTCTGTGCCCCATGCGGTTCCGCATGGGATGTTAGTTAGGAAGATTCAGTCCTTAGGAGTACATGGAGAGGTAGTAAATTGGATTAGACATTGGCTCAATTGAAGAAGCTAGAGATTGGCAGTGGAGCATTGCTACTCTGAGTTGAGGCCTGTGACCAGGCCGTGTCTGCCTTTTATGCCTGAACCTTCCCTGTTGTCCAACTCAGGACTGGTGCTCCGGATATAGACACTGACAGACCATGTGCAATGGACTTCCGCTCTCGAAGCCCCCTTTGTAAATAAACACCGCACACCTCCGTGAAATCGCACTTCGTGAAGCTCTGCTGACGCCACCTATGGGCAATTTACTTTTTATACCGGTCTCCCCTCCTTTTCCATCTCTCTCTCTCTCATTCTCTCTCAGACGGTCTGAACTCCACCTACTCAGTGCTGAAACTTCCGAAAGACGAACATCACTTGGAAGAGAATGAAGATCCTCCTATTGCATCGGGACCCGCCGAAATGTCAGTGGCTGCACCGGCAGGTCAGAGTTCACAATAATGACATCACTTTGTAGTGGTCACGTGTTTTACGCACAAGCGTTCTAATTCTAATGAATCTATTCGACCACTTCCTGTGGCAGCACATCCTACAGACGGACCAACTTTCTGGGTGAAAAAAAAAGATGCCAGTCTTGTCCTCAGTTGCATCATCTACTGTTATCAGCTTATCTCTGAGCGCTTTGGTCCTCAATTCTCCAAGCTTAATGAGGAAATGAGTCTGTGCGTTCACCTTGTCTGTGCCCCATGTGGTTTTATAGAGCTCCGTTAGTTCACCTAGAACCATAGAACCACAGAACATAATAGCACAGAAACAGGCCTTTTGGCCCTTCTTGGCTGTGCCGAAACTTTTTTCTGCCTAATCACACGGACCTGCACCTGGGACATATCCCTCCAAACCCCTCTCATGTACATACTTGCCCAAGATTTTCTTAAATGTCAAAAGTGAAACCGCATTCACCACTTCATCTGGCAGCTCATTCCACACTCGCACCACTCTCTGCCTGAAGAAACCCCACCCCCCATGTTCCCTTTAAACGTTTCCTCCTTCATCCTTAACCCACGACCTCTTTTTTTTCTCCACTGGCCTCAGTCGAAAATGCTAGCTGGATTCAATCTACCTATACCCACCATCATTTTATACACCTCTATCAAATCACCCCCCATTTTTCTACGCTCCAGGGAATAAAGTCCTAACCTAGTCAACCTTTCTGTTTAACTCAGTTTCTCAAGTACCGGCAACATCCTTGTAAACATTCTTTGCACTTTTTCAAACTTTTTAATATCCTTCCTGTAATTAGGTGCCAATACTGCACACAATTCTTTAAATTCCGTCTAACCGATGTCTTACACAATCTCACCATTACATTCCAGCTCTAATACTCAATACTTTGCTTTATAAAGGCCAATGTATCAAAAGCTTTCTTTACAACCCTATCGATATGTGAAGCCACTTTTAGGGAATCATGTACCTGTACTCCCAGATCCCTCTGTTCTATTTCACTCCTCAGTGTCCGACCATTTACCTTATATGTTCTACCTTGGTTTGACCTTCCGAAGTGCAATACCTCACACGTCTGCATTAAAATTGATCTGCCATTTTTCAGCCCATTCCTCCAACTGGTCCAAATCCCTCTGCAAGCTTTCAAAACCTTCCTCACTGTCCACTACACCTCCAATCTTTGGATCATCAGCAAATTTTACTGATCCAAATTGCCACATTATCATCCAGATCATTGATATCGAAGACAAATAACAATGGAACCAGCACTCACACCACTTGTCACAGGCGTCCACTCAGAGAAGCAATCCTCCAATACCATTCCCTGGTTTCTTGCACTGAGCCAATGTCTAATCCAATTTACTACCTCTCTATGTATACCTAGCGACAGAATCTCCCATGCAGGACCTTGCCAAAGGCCTTACTGATGTCCATCTGTACAACATCCACTGCCTTCCCTTCATCTACTTTATTGGTAAGTTCCTCGAAACACTCCAATATTTTGCTTAAACACGACCTACCGCGCACAAAGCCAGGCTGACCTTTTTAATAAGTCATTGTCAATCCAAATTCTTTTAGATCATATTTCTTAGTACTCCTTCCAATAACTTACTTACTACCGATTTCAAACCTACCGGACTATGATTCCTCGGCTTACTTTTTGAGCCTTTTTAAAGCAATGGAACTACATGAGCTATCCTCCAATCCTCCGGCACCTGACCTGTGGATATTGACATTTTGAAATATTTCTGCTCGAGTCCCTGCAATTTCAACACTAGTTCCCTTGAAGGTCTGAGGGAATACCCTGTCAGGTCCTGGGGATTTATCTACTCTGATTTGTCTCAATACAGCAAGCACCTCCTCCTCTTCAATCAGTACATTTTCCATGACCTCCCTACTTGTTTGCCTTGTTTCCATCTACTCTATTCCAGTTTGCTTAGTATATGCAGATGAAAAAAAACATTTAATATCTCTCCCATTTCTTTTGGTTCCATAGATAGCTGAACACTTTGTACTTTGAGAGGACCAATTTTATCCCTTACTATCTTTTTGCTCTTAACATATCTGTAGAAGATCTTAGGATTACCTTCACCCTGACTGCCAAAGTAACCTTTTCTACTATTTTAGCCCTCCTGATTTCTTTCTTAAATATTTTCTTATTGTTTTTCTACTCCACAAGCATCTTATTTCCTCCCTGTTGCCGAAACATGTTATACATCTCTCTCTTCTTTATCAGACAGTTATACACTCCGAGGCATAAATTCCAAAACTGCCTGACATATTGCCATAACTCAGTCCCTGAACTATCCTCGTGCAGCTCCTCTGCACACTCACTAGCTCAGTGGCATATTATCTAGATGAAGACGACGTCATGAGAACACTCTACTCAAAGTGTGGCTTCACTGACGTCTTGTACAATTCCAACATGACCTCCCTGCTCCTGGACTCATTGCCCTGATGGATGAAGGGTGGCGCGACAGGTGCTAACTTCACCGCCCTGTCTACCTGTGACTGCACATTCAGAGAACCGTGACCCTGATATCCTGGGTCCCTATGCTCTGCAACACTGCCCAGGGTTCCTGTCTACCTGTGATTCCACTTTCAGGGAACATTGATCCTCTAGCCCTGGTCCCTACGTTCTATAATCTCCCCCAGCATTTCTCTCTCCCCTCTTCCAGGGTGATCTACCATCTGTGATCTGGATATGTGGTTTGAATAGCGTCCATTTTAGCTATCAATCTGGACATATTAGTCAGTCAAATTCCCCTGCGACATACACCTTTACATAGAGTAGTCTACCAAGTGAAAAAATAAAATGTTTTATTTACTTCCCTGCTCACTATCTCTACCACCCTGTTCTCATAAAATGTCCGGGTTCCTCACTAAAGATAAAAACACTGCTCTTCCCATGACTGCAATAAACTAGAGAGCGTTGTGGAAGGAGCTGAGCCCAGCTCCGAAACCAGCTTCCCCTCCATGAACACTTTCTACACATACTGCTGTTTCGATAAAGCACCCAACATCATCAAAGGACCCCGGATATTCTGTCTTCCCCACCCCCCCATCGGAGGGAAAATGAGAAAGCATGTATCAGGAGACTCAAGGACAGCTTCTACACTACAGTAATCAGACTATCACTGATACGGATAACGGATCACTAATACGATTAGGAGTGCGCTTGACATCAGATCTTCCTCTCCGTTGCTCTTGAATCTTATCGTCTGCATGCACTGCAATGCATATCTGGATTACATCTAATTATCTGGATAGACAGGGCCTATTTAGCCAGAATCAACATGCGTTTATGCGTGGAGGTCAAAATAAGATTTTGCACAAACTTATGGAATTTTTTGAAGAGGTTACTAGGAAAGTTGACGAGGGTAAATCCGTGGATGTTGTCCCAATGAAATTCAGTAAGGCCTTGGCAACATTACACATGGAAGGTTAGATAGGAAGGTTCAGCTGTTAGGAAGTAATAAGATGCATTCAACAGTGGCTGGATGGGAGATGCCAGAGAGTAGTGGTGGACAACTGTTTGCCAGTTTGGAGGCCGATGACTAATGGTGTGCCTTATGGATCTGTACTGGATCCAATGTTGTTTATCATATACATTAATGATCTTGATGATGGGGTGGTAAATTGGATTAGGAAATATTTAGATGATTCCAAGGCAGGTGGAGTTACGATAATGAAATAGGTTTTCGAAGCTTGCAGAGAGATTTAGGCCAGTCAGAAGAGTGGGCTGAGCGATGGCAGATGGGGTATCATGCTGATAAATGTAAGGTGCTACATTGTGGTAGGACTAATCAAAAAATAACAGACAAGGTAAAGAGTAGGGCATTGAGGAATGCAGTAGGACAGAGTGATCTAGGAAAAATGAAGCATAGTTCTCTGAATGTGGAATATCATGTGGATAGGGTGGTGAAGAAAGCTTTTGTTATGCAGGCCTTTATAAATCAGAGCGATGTGTATAGGAGTTGGGATGCAATGTTCAAATTGTGCAAGGCATTGGTAAGGCCAATTTTGGAGTATTTCGTACAGTTCTGATCACCGAATTTTAGGAAAGATATCAGCAGAATATATAGAGAGTACTGCGGAGATTTACTGGAATTTTAACTGGGTTTCATCACTTAAGTTACAGAGAAATGTTGAACAAGTTAGGTCTTTATTATTCGTAGCGTAGAAGGCTGATGTTGGGTCTTGACAGAGGTATTTAAAATTATGAAGGGGATAATCAGAGTTGACGTGGATATGCCTTTTCCATTGAGAATAGGGGAGATTCGAACAAGAGGACATAAATTGAGATTTATGGGACAAAAGTTTAGTGGTAACACAAGAGGGGATCTCTTTATATAAAGAGTGGTAGCTGTGTGGAACTAACATCCTGTAGAAGTGATGGAAGCAGGTTCATTATTGTCGCTTAAAATATGGATAGGAAAGGAATGAAGCGATATGGGCTGTGCGCCGGTCTGTGGGAATAGGTGAGTGTAATCGTTCGGCACGGACGAGAAGGACCGTTATGGCCTGTTTCGGTGCTGTGACTGTTATATGGTTATATAACAAAACACTAAATGTGTTTTTAGCAGAGGGATCTTCTAGTCTAATGCCACTATTCATGCCATGGTTTCTGATAGGATGGCTCAGAATGCCATTCCTGCCATTATTAGTTGGGGCACTGAGTTTAAAAGTTCGGCTGTTATAAAGCAACTTTACAAAAATTTCCAGTCAGCATGTGTTACGTACCCCGGAACTGGGTGTCTAACCAGCAGGGAAGGAAGAATCTGTTGGAGTCGGTTGGTTCTATATTCATAAGTGTTTATTAGTAAAATAAGCAAATTAATATCAATAATGCAAATAGATAGACAATACACGTTAGCAATAATAAAACTAAAAGTGTGGGAATAATTATAAGCAATGATAAACAAGCTCCATCGATGTCTAGAGGATAATGTATCGTCATAGAAAAGTATAAGGTTGAGTTCATTTCATACGTGCTGAGGTAGATATTGGTTGTTGTGTTGTTATCGTTGGAGAGAGAGAGAGAGAGAGAGAGAGAGAGAGCGAGATGTAACAGCTACAGTCAGGCAAACCTTCCTTTGCGTTTTGATCCGTCGTTTCGTTGTGACCATTCAGGAATTACCCCTCTGTCCTTCAGCTAGACCGTTCTTCTGTGGTGGACTCGTCACTCCGGCATGAGTAGACACACACACAAGCCCCCACCGGCCCTGCTGTAACACTGTGAGTTCAACTGACCGATCTCTTTGTTCGGTCTCCGATGCCCCACACCTTCACGTGGGTTCCAACACTCAATCGGTGCTCAATAGTGTGTCTCCTGGTGTGTCTGAAGGCTGTCTCCCCAGACCTCACCTCTATCCCTACTCACGGGATCTCAGTTGTCAATCAGTTTTGAATGACTGTGTCCATCAAACCAGCCCTCTCCGGCTGTCCATTGAGGAATTTTAATGAACAGAATGGTATAAGATAAATAACCCTCTCAGAAGCCATACGTTTCTGAGAAGTCATAATACGGTGAATCAACAAGTCTCACCCCCCGCTTTATCTTTCTCTTATCTGTAGCAGATGTTCTCTCATGTTTTCTTTTACATCTCTCTCTCATTAGCAGCATAGTAACAGCAACGGTTTGTGATTCTTCCGGGGGAAGGGGGGCCTTGGGGGAGGGGGGCTATGCACCCTTCTGCGCAGCAGAGCTGTTCATCCTTCATAACACCCCCATCCTTCTGGGAATTTTTTCCAAGGTGAAAATTAACTAATACAGCATCTAAAAAAATTACAGAATCTAACAAAATACAGAGGTGATCTTAACTACAAAAATAATACAAATATACATTCAACTTAGCATCTGGATAAAATGTCAGCAATTACATTGTCACTCCCTTTAATATGTGTATCTTAATATCAAATTCCTGTAACATCAGGCTGAACTAATTAAACTCCTATTTTTATTTCTTGTTAGCCAAAATACCAAGGGTTGTGATTTTAGCTTAAGTGTATATTACAAAATGTGAACCAATACATGTGTGATTCTAATTTGTTACATTACAAAAGTTGGTGCAAATACTAATTTCTATTTTACTTTTAAACTTAGCATTGGAACAGTCAATTTTGCATTGCATTTTGATCTTTCATATGCTTTGTCAAATTCCCTTAAAACCAGATCCTGTTATTCAAAGTGGCATTTGGTCAACCTTTGTCACTTTTCCACTTAACTCTCACGTGGTCAGCTTGCTCACCAGTGTGGAACAGGCCATCACAGACTCCTTTCACAGGAGCTATCTTATCACCATTGTTTTCCAAACTAAGCCCATTTTCTGAACTTCCACACAATTCTTTATTTTTAAGCAAGTCATTAAGTTTATCTTCAGTACCCTACATTCTATTTGTTTTTAGTTTAACATCTGCAAGTGATGCCGCCACTTTTCATTCTGCCTCTCCAAGTCACCTCCTTGAATAACATCAGCGAGCTGTTTACATTTAAATGCCGTAACAAACTGTAATTGATCCACAGGCTCCTTGTTAACAAGCCATTGTTCATTGTTCATTGTCCCTTCCCTTTTGTCAATACTTCTAAAAACAATTCAGAAAAAGACATATAATTCCAAAAAAGTCATAAGACGGTGAATCAACAATTCTCACTCCCCTGCTTTATCTCTTTCTGATCTGTAGCAGATGTTCTCTCATGTTTTCCTTTACATCTGTCTCTCTCATTAGCAGCATCGCAACAGTAACGGTTTGTGATTCTCCCGGGGGGGGCGGTGCATGGGCATCTCTGCACCCTTATGCCCATCAGAACTGTTCATCCTTGAAAACACATGAATCAGGCGTATTGAATACAGTTCTGGTCACCCCGTTATCGGAAGGATGTCAAGGCCTTTGCTGTCATCCGGAGAGGATAAACGGAATGCTGCCTGGTTTCGATGGCTTGGGCGGAAGAAAATGAAATTGATAATATCATGCGAGTTACAGACGGTGCATTTCTAAATGTAAAATGTCTAACAGCAGAGGGAATACATCCTGGACAGCATTGCCGGCCGAAGAGCCTGTCCCTGTGCTGTACTGGCTGGTCTACGATGCAAGATGTTCGAAACACACAGAGCCTTTTTAAATGCCCAGATTCTCACAAGTCTTGGCCACAGACATTAGAGGTCCCGTGGGTAACACCGCCAGTCACGGACGTCCGCCGGGCTGTGGGTTCTGTGGACAAGCCAGTACGGAAACTTAATTCCCAAGTCACTGTGAATCCCAGTCATCACAATCTTGTGAATGGATCTCTCTTGAGAGAGACTGTCAAAGTCCCGTCTGCAGTCAACTCTTTATTTGTCCATTGGAACACGTGATCAACCCAAGTTCCCTTTCCCTCTCGACAGTTAAGGGGTCTGTGGTTAACTGTGTCCTGTCCCGTGAGATTTTCTCCCAGATCTACAAATGATCCATACCCCACCGAAACTATTGGTGATATTTTGCACTGTCCACAACACCACCAATCTTCGTATCGTCTGAGATTTTACAGCCATCCATCTCAATTTCTTTCCAGGACAATCACACCCGTCACAAATACCGGATGTTCCGGTTGTATATGTATACAATTTCCCACTATCTTTTCAATTTTTTCTCAATATATATTTTGTTTGTTTTTTACTGAAAAACAATTCGGACCAGGCACTTCCGGCCATTCAGGCCGCAGTGCCCAACAATTCTCTGAATTATTCCGTTTTCTAATGACTGTTAAATTTACAATAAACAATTAACCGAACAACCGACATGTCTTTGTACTATGGGAGGAAGCCAGATCGCCCGGAGGAAATCCACTCGCTCATGGGGAGTATTGGAAACTCCTTACAGGCAGCGGCGGGAATTGGACCCGGGTCGCTGGTACTGTAAAGCGCTGCGCTAACCATCACGTGTCCGTACCGCCCTTCTCCTTGTCAGCAGCCACAAAACAAAGAAACTCAATGGAGTTCACGAAGCTCTCTATCTCTCCATTGACTCTTCCCTCTCTCTCTCTCCCATTTTTTTTCTGCTCTCACTCCCGCTCTCTCCCCCACTCTTTCTCTGTCTCTATCACACATCCCACTCACCTTTCACTCATAACATCGCTTCCTCTTCTCACGCGGCCATTCCCTCTCTCCGATCTCTCCCCGTTTCCCTTCCCCAACATTCGCTCACATTTTCCCCACATCTCTGCCCTCTCACTCTCACCATCTTCTCCATCTGATTATCTGAATGGTCTCTCCACAGGTCCGCATAAACGGGAGCCGAACAGGAACATCGGAAATAGACCAGACCGTAAGATCTGCCCACTCTGTCTGGTTACGATCGTCCTCTTCGTGACAGTGGTCGGGCTGTCGATCCATGGTGAGTCGAACGGACTCCGGTTGGAGTCAGACTGTAAACTAATAGTGTGGAATGAACCGTGAGGGTAAAACCTCACAGTGAGACGGACTCGCCGCTCAAACTGTCACAACACGTACCTCACTGTGACACTGTCACGCCCCTCACGGTGAATCTGACTCTACCCTCACCTTGACAGGGACAGATATCCCACCATGACACCGTTACGTCCACACAGTGGCACCGACTCCCACCATACCGTGAATAACAATAAACTCTGTATCCAGACGGCCAATTCCCCGTGGATCCCCTGCATCATAATCCTCTGGATAAGCCTCCCGTGCGGGACCCAGTCAAACACCCACGGCTCCAAATTAATCGATTACATTCGTGAAACGTGTGAAAATCACTGGAAACAATAAAACGCTTGCCAGTCCTGGGAAGTCAAGGAATTTGGACTCTCAGCGATGAGGTTCAGTGTCACTGAGATTGAGAGAGGGAAGGGTGATCGTGGTGAAAGCGGAGACCGCGACTGGTGGGTGGAAGGGAGTTCCAGTGGGGGTCGCCGCGGGATTCACCAACACAGTGAATGTGAACATGGGAAATAGATCGAACCGTAGGATCTGCCTGCTCCACCTCGTTACGTCCGCCACTATCATGATTCTTGCCGGGCTGTCGACCCATGGTGAGCCAAGTAGGCTGCAAATGGAGGCAGGTTGTAATTAAATTGTTTTTGTAAAACACCACAGGGACACCGACACCACTTTACTATGACGATGAGACATCACTCACTGTGACATTTGTAAGCTCCTCAACGTGACCCGTCCAGCTCCGCACCGTGACAAGGACTCACGTTTCACCCCTTATCGAGACGGTATCGCCCCTCAACATAACACCGATGTACCGCTCACTGAGGCAATTATCCACACCTCACCCTGATACAGGCAAACCACTTACCGTGATAGCGACTTCGAAATTCACAACAAAACCTACGTCGTTCACCCCGTGACGTCGATGCATACGTCAGCGTGACACTGTCACACCCACCGTCGCCATGACATGCCTCCCACCGTGACACAGACACACCCCTCTCTTTGAGACCAGCACACCCCACACCATGACACAGATACTCCACCCACCGTGACATCTCCACGCTCCTCACTCTGAGATTTCTCACCCCGTGACATCGAGAAGCACTTCATTGTGACCCGGTACAATTCGGGCCAGGGAACCTAAAGACCTGTTACAGTGACAACGACACGTTCCTCATAGCAACTCGGATTGAGTGACCAGATACTTATTCAGACCCCCATTGTAACATGAACTAAATCTTCATCGGGACATTCGTGACACAGACAAGCCTCTCATTTCCCTCGGGATCAATATGTCTGCCTGTCTGCCTCAAGGTGGAGCCGACGTCTCTCATTATACCACCAGCACATCCTTCACTGTGACGCTCTTCACCGTGACACTGACACAACACTCTCTGTGACCCGGTCGGTAGCGTGACGCTGACTCACGTGTCACTGCAAACGATAAACATCCATCACCATCTCTCTCAGTGTCACTGATTCGTCATTCCACGGACAACTGCCGCCGAAACTACCAAGCTGAACTTCGTCACCAGTTCACTGAGATGAAAAAGAACTACAGATCTGTCAACGAAACCAAGGCTCAAATCTGTGAATTGTTGACCAGCAGAAGAGGTGAGACATCATCCCCCTCTTTCACCCGCTCCTCATCACAGGGCAGGCATGGAGAGAGGAATCGTCACTCTGTGCTTGACATCGGGAGTGTGTGAAGAGATGGTTTGGAGAATCATTCACTCTGTGTTTGACCCGGTGAGTGTGTTATGGGGCTGCTTGGAGGATGTCTGTCCCCTGGAGTGTGCTTTGGCACCGTGGAGAGCGCGTTTCACTCTGAATCCGGGAGTGTTCGATGGGACGGTGCAGAGGGGGCTTCGCTATGTGTCTGAATCCAGGAGTGTGTGACGGGATCGTGGAGAGACAGCTTCCATGTGTCTGAATCCCAGAGTGACTAATGGGTTCGTAGTGAGAGAGCGTCTGTGTCTGACTCCGGGGCTGTGTGAGACGAGAAAGTGTAGCGGGGGCTTCACTCTGTCTGAATCCTATAGTGAGGGATGCTACGGAACAGAGGGAGCATCTCTCTGTGTCTGAATCCGGGAGTGAATAATGGGATCGTAGAGAGAGAGTGTCTGTGCCTGACTCCGGGACTGTGTGATGGGACACTGCAGAGGGACGATCATTCTATGTGGCACCGGACTGTGTGATTGGATGTTCTGAAGCAAGTCTAAACCCGTCAGTGTTTCATGGGAGAGCGTGGGCAGAACTTCGCGATGTGTGTGAACACAGATGAGCGTGATGGGTCGGTTGAGAGAGATCTTCACTCTGTGACTCGCCAGGAAGTGAGTGATGTAAGGAGGGCCTAAGGAGGGGGATTTACACTGTGTTACTCTCGGGAATGTGTGATGGGACGGTATGGAGGCAGCTTCCCTCTGTGCCGACCCTTGCAGTGTGTGATTGGATGATGTGGTGGGGGGAGCTTAGCACCCTTTCTGACCCCTGTGTTATTTGATGTCACGGGGAGAAAGAGCATCACACTGTGTCTGACGACGTGAATATGCGGCGGGAAGGTGCAGAGAGTGTTTCATTTCTAATCTAACCACGGGGTGTGTGGAGGGATGTTCATTATTTGTTTGTCTGCAGGACTGTGTGCTGGGACAGCATGCAGTGAGCTTCACTGCATGTTTGACCAAAGAAGTGTGTGATAGTGTGGTGGAGAGAAAGCTTCAGTCTGAGACTGACCCCGGCCGTGTGTGATTGGACAGTGTGAAAGGAGCATCGCTCTGTATCTGACACTGGGAGAATATAATGAGACTGTGAGACAAAAGCTTCTTTCTTTATCTGTCCCCGAGAGTGTTTGACGTGACGTTGTGGATGGAGCCCAAATTTGTATCTGCCCAATCAAGAAGTGTGTGATTGAATGGTCTGCAGGGACCTTCACTCTATATTTGATTCCTGGTGGGTCTGATGTCATAGTCTATGGGAGTTCCACTCTATGTTTACTCCTCGATCCTGTGATGGGACAGTGCTGAAGGAGAGTCCCTCAGTGTCTGGCAACGGGTTGCGTGAATGGAAATTGCGGAAGGAGCTGATTCATGTGTCTCACCCCAGGAGTATGTAAAGGGACGGTTTGGATTGAAATTCTATTTGTGTCTGTCCCTCAGGATCTCTATGATAGGATGTTGGAAAGGAGTTTGTCACTCCTATCTGGGGCACGTCTGCGCAAGCGCGTGTAAGTCGAACCGTGAAGCAGCGGGAATATTTAAAGAGAACAGTTAGACGGAGTGGGCGACGTTTTAGCGGGCCACGAAATAGTGGGAGACAGAGTAGGAAGTTTCAAAAGTTGAGGCAAGTATAGGGTAGGTTATGGCAGCTGAGATCGGCCCCGTGATTCGTTCATCCTGCAGCATGTTGGAAATCAGGGATGCTTCAAGTGTCCCTGACGTCTATGTGTGCAGGAAGTGTATCCAACTGCAGCTTCTGGCAGACTGCATTGAGTGTCTGGATCTGCGATTGGATTCATACTGGAGCATCCGCGATGCTGAGAAAGTTGAGAATAGCACGTTCAGTGAGTTGTCCTCACCACAGGAAAAGGCTACACAGGCAGAAAGGGAAGGGGAGGCCACTAGACAGTGTAGCAGTAGGCACGTAGTGAAGGATGCCCCTAATGACATCTCCCTTCTAAACAGATATACTGTTTTGGATACTGTTGGGGGAGATGGCTCATCAGTGGAAGGCAGCAGGAGCCGAGTTCACTGCACTATGGGTGCCTTTTCTATTTAACTCTCACGTGGTTAGCTTGCTCACCAGTGTGGAATAGGCCTTCACAGACTCCGTTCACAGGAGCTATCTTAATAGATAAGCAGAGGAGGACAAAGTGCTTAATTAGAAAAGGAAAAATAAAGATTATGAGAGAAAACTGGCAGGGAACATAAAAACTGACTGTAAAAGCTTTTATAGATATGTAAAAAGAAAAAAAAAGATTGGTCAAGACAAATGTAGTTTCCTGACAGTCAGAAACAGGTGAATTGACCATAGGGAACAAAGACATAGCAGACCAATTGAATCTGTCTTCACTAAGGAGGGCGTAAATAATCTTCCGGAAATAGTAAGGGACCGAGGGTCTTGAGAGATGGAGGAACTGAGGGAAATACATGTTAGTAGGGAAGTGGTGTTAGGTAAATTGAAGGGATTAAAGGCAGATAAATCCCCAGGGCCAAATGGTCTGCATCCCAGACTGCTTAAGGAAGTAGCCCAAGAAATAGTGGATACATTAGTGATAATTTTTCAAAACTGTTCAGATTCTGGATTAGTTCCTGAGGATTCGAGGGTGGCTAATGTAACCCTACTTTTTAAAAAAGGAGAGAGAGAGAAACCGGGCAATTATAGACCGGTTAGCCTGACATCGGTGGTGAGGAAAATGCTAGAGTGGGTTAACAAAGATGGGATATCAGCATATTTGGAAAGCGGTGAGGTCATCGTTGCGAATGGCAGCTTAAGTCACTAGCTCCTTTGGAAAAAGCGTATTAAGCCCTGTTAACCCATCAAATACAGTATTTTTCGAAAAATATTTGAACTGAAAAGAGGGGCAAGAATGGGGAAAAGGAATGGAAATGAAAAAACGACACTGCGGAGCCTGCGGCCGAGAGGAGTGCAGCAAGGGGCTCTGCGACCCGACCGCATGCTAGCGAGGCGGACGCTGGGCCTCGTTCAGGTGAAGCAGCGAATATGGTCGAAATCCTGAAAGAGATAAGGGAGGTTCGGAAAGCAGCAGCTTCGAGACATAAGTCAGAGCTTGCCAGCGTCAATCAAAAAATTGCGGTGGCAGAGACTCGAATTGAGAAGGTGGGAGATCACGTTCAAAACGTGGAACGGAAACTGAGTAAGGCAATAAAAATATTAAATCACCAAGGAGGTAAACTGCTTGACCTGGAGGGAAGATCACGGCAGAAAAATATCAGAATCTACAACGTTCCCGAAGGAGAGCAGGGCCCGTCTATGACGGAGTTTGTCGGAAAGTTACTGCGGGACGCATTGGATCTTCCCTCGGCGACGGAGCTGGAAGTCGAAAGAGCCCACCGCGAATTAGTCCCGAAGTCTACCCAAGATAAACCACGCTCAATAATAATTAAATTCCTTTTGTACAGCGCCAAGGCGGAGATTCTACGAAGGGCCTGGGATAAGAAGAGAGTTTTTAGAGGATAAATTAATATATTTCGACCAAGACCAAGCGGTCCTCCGGAAACGCAAAGGATACTCTGAAGTAAAGTGAGTACTAAAGCAAAATAAGATTAGATTTCAAACTCCGTACCCTGCGAAACTTAGAGTGGTTTATGACGTCGGGACGCGGTTGTACCAGACAGTGGAAGAGGCAACTAGAGACATGAAGGCCAGAAGGTTGCCCGTCAGCATGGCCAAAAGGAGGGAAAGCCTGGCTGAGGAATTATCCCGCTCGGCTTGGGAAATAGTGCGAGAAATGAGAAGGCAGGAGATGGGAGGAGGCCGAGAGAAATATATCAGGAAGAGACTGGGAGTTTCCCAAAGACAGTCCTCACCCCCTTCAGAAGAGCCATAAGGTTTGGCTAACTTT
>JAUOBT010003515.1:0-13395 GCA_032362145.1 Hypanus berthalutzae
ATTACACCTTCGAGTCTATGTGGTTTGGGCTCTACCAGCTTTCCACATCTAGACACTGAATTTTCCTCATTCTTTATAAAACTGCTGAAGCTCTGTCAGGGGATGGTGAGTGCACAGCCCTTTTCCAGTGCAGCAACAATTTTTCAATTGGATTGAGGTCTGAACTCTGACTTGTTGCAGCCACCACCATGATTCATGATAAGGATTCTGCGTTCCTGCTGATGTGCAGTGTTTGGCTCATACCAAACATAGTCTCATTGCCAAAAATAAACTCAATGTTTGTTTCATCAAACCATAGAACCTTCTTTCCACTGACTTCAACGTCTCCCACATGTCTTCTGGCAAACTTTTCCCGAGAATCCTTGTTAGTTTTTTTTTTAGCAGTGGCTTTCTCCTTACCACTCTCCTATGAAGCTGCGGCGAATGTAACACTGGGGAAACAGGTGTGATATGCGCGGTTTTTCTCAGTGAAGCTTGTTAGTCCTCTAGAGTTTCATAAATACACTGGTAGCCGCCCTCACTAGTCCCTTTCTTGCACAGTCACTCAATTTTTGAAGCCCTCCTCTAGGCAGATTTACCATCTCTTGTCAACAAACTTTTCGCAGAGCTATCTGGACTGCTCTATCTTTATCGTGGTGTAGTTTTTGTCAAGATACTGTCTAATCCTGCCGGAAATAGTGAATTTTCACTACAATCATTTGAAACACATTGACTGCACACAGTGATCTCCACTTACCTACATATGTGCATTCGAAACCCTGTTGGATGCAACAATGATGGTTGGGTGTGTCATGTTAAATGGGAGTGAGTACTTACGCAATCAGTTATTTTGTGCTTCATACTTATATTTGATTTCGATCACTTTGTGAAGAACTGCTATCACTTTGACACGCAAGTCTTTTTTCTCTTAATAGGTGTTAAAAATCAGTCAAATTTAATCCACTGTGATTCAATGTTTTCAAACAATAAGAAGGGAACTCTTCCAAGGAGGGCAAATACTTTTTAAAGTCTCCATGTACAAGATGCTCAACACTATTTTCTATTAGGATACCTTGTGCTATGAGTACATATTTAGCAATATGATAACCTATTCTTTCCTGCAACAGAGCGAACGGGAATAATTGATGAAAATGTACAAAATGTTATGTGCCACGGTAGCGTAGCGGACTGTGGGATACTATTATAACTCTAGGAATTATTCGTGAACTCTAATTCGTGAAAAATACTGAATTAAAAGTGGAAATTGAAAGACTTGGCGCATCGGGCGTTCGGCTTGCCTTTTCCTCAGCATTTGTCCCTTTTTTAAACGAGTTGATAGCTCGACATTCAAGACAGTAGGGACGGAAAGCGTGCAAGGGTTCGGGCGAATTCAAATCTGGGTCAATTTGTATCGTAGCCCAGCGAGATTGACACTACACCAACAGCTGGCCATCGTCCTTAGGTGCCGTGCTGCATGACCTGGACCATCGTGATCTCTGACCATGATTGTTCTTGGCAAAATCTTTTCCATAGAATTGGATTGCGCGCAGTGAAGAGTGCTCCCTGGGGCGGCAACCAAAAAGTCCACAAAACTGTTTACTTCATATCTTCTTCGTCTTGTTCTCTTCAATGTGTCTATGGAACTGTTAGAGCCTGTGAATTACAGTTTGGACATCAACTAAGCATTTTTTATCGAGTGCCGATAGGACCATGAGAGCATAAAACATAGGAGAAGGATTAGGCCATTTGGCCCAACGACACTGCTCCGCCATTTCCTTATGGATGAACCACTTTCCCTCTCATCCCTGATGAACCCCTGTACCTTCAAGGCTTTCTGTTTATTTTCCAGTTATCTCCACAACTATTGGCATTAGGCTCATTACCCAATGGTCCCTTTCTTGAATACAGTTGTCAAATTCATCAATAACTAAGCACGTCCTCATAGGCGAAAGACGATTTTATTTATTTTCATTTAGAGCCCCAGATTTTTCCACCCTAGTCGTCCAGTTCAGAAGGTAAAAGACCGCAACGTCTCTAAGTAGCTGCATAGCTAATATAATCTTGAAACAGCAAAAAGAAGGAAACTGAGTTGGGATGTAAATGCTCATCAAATAAGTTTGTTTATTATTCTCACATACACCGAGGTGTGGTGAAAGCTTTATTTCGCTTGCCGTCCATACATAATACTTCATCACGCCAATTTATTGAGATAGCGCAATGTGGATTAAAAGTCAGAATACATAAAGAAGTGATGACGTTACAGAGAAAGTGCAGTACAGACAGATAATAACAAGAAAGACCTGAAAGAGATAAACTGTGAGGTCAGTTCAATACTAGGCGATCGGTATTAGAACAACTGGAGAAGCTGTCCATGAGCCTGGTGGTACTTGCTTTAAAACAGTTGTATTTCATACCAAAAGCTAGGAAGTAGAATAAAGCATGTCAGTGGTGATTGGTGGCTTTTAACATGTTCGGTGCTTCCCGGAGGCAGCAAAAATTAAGCTGAGTACCTGGGGAGGAGTCCTGTTTCTGTGACGCTTTGATCTGTGCACACACCTCTCTGCAGTTCTGTGGTCACGGACAGGATAATTGCCATACTAAGCCATTATATATGGGATAGTAAGTTTACTGGGGTACAACTCTCAACATTGGTGAAGGAAACAGAGGAAACTCTATAATTTTTGGCCGCCAGAGTAAATAAAGGCGTTGGTGATTTATTTTTTTTTTTTGGCCATGGTCGGAAAATTTTTTTGGTACGTGGTCGGAACAAGAAGGGTCAGGGGTAATGGTCACTCTTGGAATAAATGCTGATGGGCACAAGACAACAGTTTTATTTTACGTTTTTTTTTCTAGACAAACGTGTGCAGCGTCACAAAGCAACAAGATTTTTCCTCCACTGGACAATGGACTGTCACAACAAAAGACAGCAACGGAAACTTTGCAAGTTCCGTGTTCGATGCCGTCATGATCTGCACTGGTCATCATTGCTATCCACACTTACCCTTGGAATTAATCCCCGGTGAGAATCACGAAGTGAAATTATGTCTGTATTTAAACGTTTGTGATTATAGCCTGTGGGAACAGTGTGTGAAGCTCTGGTTACCATATTACAGGATGCGTGTACTTGAAGATGGTACACAAGATGTCTGCGAGGATTTGCTTGAATAAAATGGCACATTACATGAACTGTATTGTCTGGAGACATTGTGGGGGCTGTGTGGTGGCCAGTTGGAAGCACATGTAATGATAAGATGCTGATATATGGGAGATAATCACAGTATTTCTCACAGTAGAAATATCAATCCTCCAGTGCCATATATTAAGTTGGGAAAGGAGAGGGGAGTGTTAAGGGAGACGGACGGGTATGCAAGGCATCGAAGTTTTGTTCGCCCTGTAACTCTATCACAGCAGGGTCGAATTTCTCTCATTCAAGAAAATTAACTGCTAATGCAATATCGCTTCCTGATTTCAACAATTCACAAGTCTAATGTCAGTAAAAACAGTAATTCCCAGAAAATACCCTCCCCAAATACCAAAACACGCACACGCACACGCATGCACCTTTTTTTGGAAATACAACGCAGAAAAGAAATGCGGGTGATTCTTCAGGGGGTGGTTCTGTGACGTGCGCAAGAAGCAGACAATTCCGCCCAACTCAGGGGCCGCTAGTGCATTCTAACATGGAGTTTGAGATTGGGAAAAGGAGAATGGATAATGTGAGGAGAAATGGGAACGGAAACAAATATTAGAGAAGTGTCATAGTCAGAGATCCACAGAACAATAAGGTTCTCCCAGCTAGTATCTGCATGAATTGCGGTCGTAGGAAAGCAGCATCCATCAGCTGAGATCCCTTCCACCCAGAGAATGATTTTTCTTGCCGCTCCCATCAGGTAGAATGTAGAAGAGCCATACGACACGCACCACAAAGTTTAAGAGCACTCACTGCACAACAGCCATTATCCCTTGTACATAACAGGATAGCAATGCTCATTTCCCAGTAATTCAGATGTTCCTACGAACAATGATTTCACCTTAAGGACTCTATATCTTGTTACCTTATACTCTCTTTGCTTATTTTATCACTGTTTATCCAGTAAGAAAAGGAATAGGTTATGGTGAAGATGCTAATTAATGTTCAAGAAAATATATGTGAAGAACGAAGAAACTCCAGATTGTGAAACATTACGTAAAGTTTGTATTGTCAATGGTCGCGCGCAGAGGTTATTGAATCCTGGAATTGCAGAGAATGTTAGAAGGTTATACCGATACCCACGTGAGGTAATGCATATTTATATTTGCCAGCCGGATGTGGAAATGTAGTGAAGTATTCGTCAAAGTTTTAGAACGCATGTCAACGAACAGAACATTTCATGGATTAATCCGTTTGTGAATCTCTTTATCGATTTCAGATAAAGACGTGTTCAAAGGTCAATACTTGCACAGCAAAGAGTACAAGGAACCACAGCCATTTGAAGGGAAAAGAGTGCTTATCGTTGGAACTGGAAACTCCGGAGGAGACCTAGCTGTTGAAATCAGTCGCTTTGCGAAACAAGTGAGTGACAACATTCAAAAATGGCTGGTTCACATTTATTTGCGGCGAGGATAATTATATTACTTATACTTTGGATGAGCATCTGAGATGCAAAGACTTGTGTTCCTAGGTTCTCTGAGTTCCTCGTTCACTTCAAACGTTCTTCCACAAGAATCAAACCAATAAGCGGTGTATCTATTTGATTTAATATTAGCAATTTATTTGTCATCTGGTTTTATTCGATAAGTAAGGAAAATTATTATTGCTATATATCAATAGCATTTACCTTACGAGCACACTTTACCGGTGAAAATAGAATGTAATATTGCAACATATAAGGGGCGCCTGATATTTCTGAGCCTTTAATCGCTGAAGTTTAGAAGAATGAGAGGGCTTCTGATTCAGACCTGGAATATCTTTAAAGTTCTAGCTAGAATGGTTGTGAAGAGAATATTTCCTATAGAAGGGGGGATTAAGAGCAGAGGGCATAGCCCCACATTATAGGGATGTCCTATATGATCAGGTATGAGGAGCAATTTCTTCCGTCAGAGAGTGCAAAATTCATTGTTACAGACGGCTGTTGAGGTTAAGTTATATTTAAAGCAGAGGTTGATCGATTCTTGATTAGGAAGTGTGTCATGGTTTACAGGGAGAAGACATATCATGGAGCTGAGAAGGATTATAAGTCAGCTATGACAGAATGTTGGGGTCGACTCGCTGGACGGAATGATATAATGTTCCTACGTCTCATGGTCTTTTGGTATTGTGAACATAGGCAACAGTATTTTCTCTCTTGAGACTTAATTTGGTTTTACTGGTAAAGTTAATAATCTTACTTAGTGACTTAACCTCTAATCTCTTCTCCTTTGCGTAGCAGACAACTCCCCCATCTCATACTTTCCTGCAGCTCTAGTACTTTCGGAGTAACGTTCCAATACTCGATAAGATTGGAAAATGGTGAATGTTCAAAATGTCTCGAGGAAAAATTGCGAATCAGAGAACAATGAGCTGATCTCATTGCTGAAAGGAAGGATTTCCAGAGGGGCGCAGAGGGATGGGATCTACCAACATTTGCAAATGCAGGTCTCGCTAAAAATAGTCATCCTGGCTTTGTGGTTGGTGAAAAGTGTTCTGTAATTTTAATGAGCTGATCGAAGGCGTAATAACAGTTTTAAGAAAGATCGGATAAGCACCGTTCGCACACCGAGGAGATGGATATCTGGAACAAGCTGCGATATGAAGGGTAGTAGAGGACAGCTAGAAAGGATTAGGTATACAGTTAAGAAAGGTTTGAAGGCTTATAGCAAAAAATGCGGTGAAATGGGTCTAGATCAATTAGGCTTGGTCCCTGTGGGTGAGTTGAGCTGAAGGGCTTATAACAGAATCCCGTCTCTTCTAACCAGAGCCTTGAATTACATTAAAATAGAACTTGTTATTCAAACATTCCAGGTATTTCTCAGTACAAAACGAGGAGCTTGGATATGGAACCGCGTCGGCTATAAAGGATACCCTCAGGACATGATGATATTTCGTCGCTCTGTGTACTTATTAAACAATGTCCTATCGCCTTTCATGAATTGGTATTTTCAAAGAAGTCTAAACAACAAGTTTAATCACAAAAATTACGGGCTACAACCGACACACAGGTATTAGCTCTGCAGCGATAAGTTTTATCCCGTATATCTGTACGCACATTCAGTAGGTTTACTAACTATCACCGAACAGTAAAAAACATAGAAAAGGTAATACCGGATAAAAGAATGCTATGCTAGGCCAACGTCGCCATTGATCCCAATGCGACCTCCACGGTATGATGTAGGACCATCCACTTTTGCGTTTGTTGATCACCTAGGTTTCGTTTGCTGTACTCCCGAAACCCTTCATTCTCTTAGCATTCCTTATCAGGTCAATCCGTTATCTTTCGGTACCGTTAGCTCTGGTACATTGAATCGACCCGTGTCAGCTTCATATTGTATACAAACAGTATGGCTTTATCGATTAGCACCAAAATTTGTGGCTCAGGTAAATTGCTTTGCTGTTGGTCCGACTCAGTTTAGATCATTGAATCAAACACTGCTTGACTCTACTTTGGTCAGAGGCTGGTCTTTCTTATGTTCCAGCACATTTACACAACCGAATATACAACTTAGCTGGAAATACTCCCAATTGTAGTCTATTGTAACTAGAAAACTTAATGTATCCTGTTTAAGTTGCTCTGAAAAGCCACCCCTGAGCAAGAACCAGTTCATGAAACTGTACACAAGCTGCCGGCTACAAAATCAGTCTCACAAAACGGCATCCTCCATCCATTCCGGCACGTGGTAAGAACAAAGATATTATGTATTGTATGCTTCCACTACCCTTGCCTTATTCAATTTCGCTGATCCGCCGATTCGCTGATTAGTTCTTCCTGGCCACCAGTCTGCGGCATAAACAGGGGAGACCTCTTTATCTTTCCATTGACGTTGCCCAACCAATTATATGCTTTCCTTTCCTACTATTTTTAATAGTTAACTGCTCTTCTATATTTTTGCCAATTTCAATAATACTTGATCCACAAAAGCTTATGGACCACGATCCAACTTACTGAGGTCAAACATAGAAAGGTGGAAGGTGCAAGCGGCTACTTTCCCCGTTCAATATGATCATGGTCGATCGTACAAATTCAATATTATGCTCCATTTTTTCCCTATATCCCTTGATTTATTGGTTTTCTTTATCAAAGGTTACAGGAAATAGACCATATAGTTACTTACTTGAGATATTTTTTAGCGTATATGGAAACGGTTATGGTAATTAAAATGGGTTCCTTTCATCATGTAAATGAAAACTTCCACGCAATCGGTTGCCCAGCTGAATTGCGATGTTATGATATGAATGGCATGTTCCGCCTTTGTGTTGTGGTTCAAACCATGGTTTTGATTACCATTCTCTTTCCTCTGATGTCGCTTGAATTCTCACGCAGTGTTTTCTGCCAAAACCCGACTGTCAACGACGGCCTGCCGCATTGCATTATTTCGGGGACTGTGCTGGTGAAATGCAACGTGAAGCGGTTGACCGAAACTGCTGCTATATTTGAAGATGGCAGCGTGGAAGAGGTCGACGTTGTTGTCTTTGCCACTGGGTACAGGTTCTCGTTTCCATTTCTGGACGAGTCTGTCGTCAAAGTTCATGAAAACGACGTTTCACTCTACAAAAATGTCTTACCGCCTCAGTTGGAACAACCCACTCTATTCGTGATTGGACTTATTGAACCAGTGGGATCAATTTTCCCCTTATCAGAACTACAATCTCGTTGGTCATCACGAGTTTTGAAAGGTATTCCGCGTCGAAAATTATTGTGGGTGTGTTAATCTTGCGTTTCACGGGGATATTAGCAGCATCTGACGACCCTTGTTAAGGGGAGAATATGGCAAGTGTTAGGTCCCATAAGTGTTAGGGGATGTCACAGGTGTGTGTGTGTGTGTGTGTGTGTGTGCGCGCGCGTGCGTGAGAGAGAGAGAGAGAGCGAGAGAGATGGGATTTAACATGTTCAGTTTCCTGACACAGCTCACAAAGGTAGTCCAAGATGGACATTTAGGATAAGATATTTTAAAAAAGGGATAGAAGCAAGGGGACACCATAAAGTCAAACATGATCAGTTTACATTGGCAAAATCTACCAATATTTAAATTACTGCTTATAGCTTTCCACCATGATATTGCTGAATGAAACACTTGCCGTTGTACTCCTCGATGTCCCACTGGACTTTCACTTCTGCTTCAAATATAAATCCGCCTTTTCTAAAATGTTAATATTTCTCTTTTTTCAACGCGAAGAATTCCGTGAAATTAAACACCTAGTGCTCGATCCAGTTTGTTCCTTCTCCACGTCGATGGATGACAGACAAATCAATACGATAACGGACTCTGCTAGTAAAGTCCAGTCTCCTGCGCAGAGGTGTAATAGATTTGATGTTATCAATGTGTTTCGTTCATCCATTACCAAATTTCCATCCTACATTGCACCCACTCTACTTTAGCATTGTCAAAGCATAGTGTGGTATAGTCAACAATGCTTAAGAATATCATTACAATTATTTTCTTGCGTTTTTTTCAGTTTATTGTATTATGTTTTTAGCTTTACTCGCAAAACTAACAGTAATGCTTTGATGTCGTATGACCTAGCACGGGCGACATTTGGAAGAGTTCCTCTGAATAAACTCAGTAAAGATGTCCTGGACAGCAAGCGACTAGTCGTTAACAATTCTCCATTAGCATCGGTAGTCTAAGCTCTTGAATCGAACGAATAACTTGAAATGTACATTTTATGTTACAGGATGCTTAAAATTACCTACAGAAATGGAAATGATGTCAGACATAAGGGGAAAAAAAGAACGTATGGCGCAAAGGTATGCATATTTCCATATGAACTAACTGAGTCATTCAATGGGTAAAGTGCTAATGAAATCCCTCTTCCCGTTTACACTATGCTATTCTGGGACAATAACCGATTGCATCCCGTGTATAATTATTCTATAAAAAGAAATCCACGCAAATTAACTGGGTACCGTGAAAAATCTCTTCAAAACGTCCTGTTACCACCAGCAGACTCGCAGCGAATTCGTCTTTATGTTCTGCAACAGCAGAAGCGGTACACATATTTCGTTGACCTGAAGCGATTATTTTAAATACATTCATTGAATATCCTGGTAACGAATTAATTCCTCACCTAACATATCGTATTAAATGTAGAATGGCACACCGGTATTTATTAAATTACATATTTATTGTGCCACAGCGCCGTAAAGTCCCTTCAAGTCACTCCGCCCAGCAACGCCAAGGACAATACATAATGATCAATTACCACACGGTACCTCTCTGCACTGTGAGAGGAAACTCGAGCACCCGGATGAAGCCCATGCTGTCACGGGGTGAGCGTAGAAACGCATGGCGGGAATTGAACCCGCGTTCCTGCAATATGGACGGAATGTAGCCACTATGCTATCGTGCTGATCCAGCAGATAAAAATAAAATAAAATAAAATAAAATAAAATAAACTGACGAGATGAAACTTATCATGCACATTAAATCCAGAGATGATCGCATAACTGTTAATTTCAGTACAAAAACCCTCAAGACTTTATGCAACAAATCTAGTCAAACGTCGACGTGAGTAGATGAATAGCTATTAACAGGCTATATGTCCGTCTCGTACTTTTACACTGAAGGTGATGGATGTCTGTAAGGCAATACCGGGCGTAGATGCTTTGTTTTAAGTCCATCACTCCTACTGATACATAGGCCCCTAACAGCAGCTCGCCAGAATCATCTGTCCTTGACCAGTCTTCCAAGTTGTTTCCGGATGTACCCCATCTTCTTGAAGATCTTTCCGCTCACACGGATGAAATCTTTGAGCTTCTGTTGGAATTCCTGTAGCTCTGTTTTTTTAATGGGACGTGTTTCCTGGGTTCAAGCACAACCCTCCTCCTTTTGCAACAGTTAATGGAAATGTTGCCAGGGATGATACAAGGGGAAAATTTATTAGGAGCTGAAGAAGCTCTTTTGAAGTAAACCTAATATGAGAGAAATGGATTCGGTGTCATCAGCTTAGTTAGCTCTGAGGAAGTCCGATACTGTTCTTAGAAGCATACGCTGGTTGCAGAGTGGTGCTTTGAAAACTTGACTATCTATGCTTCAAGATAAATGTAATGAGAATAAGAGTAATGAAGATTGGCTTATTAGCATTTGAATATTTGAACAGTCATTGCATTAGATGTCGCCTTGTTAAAGAAAAAGTTGCCGGTAAACTAATGAGTGCAGAAAAGATTTACCCTGATATTGTCTCTACTTGGCGATCTGAGTTATAAAGAGATTAGGACTTTATTCCTCGGAACGTAAGAAACTGACCGATGGCCTGATAGAGATACAGAAGATCACGAAGGCCAAATACTGAGTGACACCACGTAGTCACATCTGCTCTGGGAAGATCTGCTAAAAACAAGGGAGCGTAGTTTTGAGAATAGAGGTGAGAGATTTAAAAGCGACATCAGTGGAAGGTAATTCCTACAATGGCTGGTGCGTATTTCGAATGAACCGCCAGGTCTAGCTGTTCATTTGGGTATATTAGCTGCATTCAACAGATATCTAAGTAAGTATTTGGGTACCAATTCTTCTGATGTTTTCCTTTTTCTCGGTAAGGTACTTCAAGTCCGTGAAATACCCGATGTCAGTGCATTATGTGACTTATGCGGACGAATTGGCCGAACAAATTGGAGCCAAGCCAAATATCATGCGCCTCTTCTTCCGTGACCCAATTCTGGCCTACTATGTCTTCTTTGGACCATGCACGCCCATACAGTATCGCTTGACTGGACCTGGAAAGTGGGAAAAGGCCAGGGAAGCAATTCTTACGCAATGGGAACGCACTGTTCGACCTACCAAAACGCGCACTTTGATGAAGAGTAAAAACTTTGTTTCTCCTCCACTGTCATTCAGCCTTATTGCTCTGTTTATTGCCATTTTTCTCATGTATATTTACTTCTCTGACTGATGGAAGGGGTTGACATGCCGGCCACGTTTAATGCATTTCAAGCAAACTATGTTTTAGAAAACTTAGAAATACAAATCATACTCATGAAATGTATTAATTGTTGATTTGGAACAGAGGAGTTAATTTGTATATCGAAGGGCAGTGGTACAAAAACATGGTTGTATTTAAGCCAGTAATCTGAAGGGAATACGATCGTTTATCACCTATTTCTGCAGGGAATTTAAATTAACATGATATTGAAGAATAGCCCAAATTATTGTGAAACAGATTTCGAGAAAATCTATTTTGAGTTAACTGAAGCTATGTATTAAGAAAGTGTGAGCTCTCACTTTGCGGTGGAATGAAATAGTCTTTAATGTTAGTACAGAATCATGGAAGTTTAAATGGCAGAAACCATACGGACATACAGTATATGTCTCCGTCAGTTTCTGAAGTCACATTCCGTTTACAGTACACGAGTGGCTGTTAAAGATGTATTATACATAAAAATGGAAATGTAATTCAATAGTTTCTTCCTCTTTAAACATTATTATATTATGTGTTCTGTAAATAGATAAGTTAGAGCTCTTCTGAGTAAAGTTATTTTAGAAGCATTTAATTGAAGGAAGGATAACTTCGTGCTGATTTATATTAATTACGCGATTTGCAGGGATCTTGTGTGCTCTTAAAGATTGATTCGGCTCACGGTTCCACTCGATCAAGCCAAACAGTTGGAATTCCAATAAATAATATTTCCTTTTTATCTCAGCATGGCAGTTTGTTACCCCCTCGCCATGAGATCGGATCAGAGAGAAATGCTTTCAATATCAAAGTAACGAATTCATGTTATTTCATATCAAATTAACAATTGCCCAATAAAGGGTATAATCGGTTGAAATTTGCCAAAAGAACCTGAAGCATTTTTGAGTCATGGGCAACAACACAGCCGTAAGATCATATTAAAGCAAGAAAACGACAGCTGTGAACTCAGAATCAAAGCAAATGCCATGACAAGCAGCGGGAAATTGTGAAGAAGCATGTCAACAGTAAAGTTGAACTGCACCTCGACTTTCAGTATTGATGTAGACAGTGCTCGGAATGAACAGAATAATGAAAGGCATCGAACATGGAGAGAGCGAGAGAGAGAGAGAGAGAGAGAGAGAGAGAGAGAGAGAGAGAGGGAGGGAGAGAAAGGTGGTCAGAGTGGAAAGTGTACAGAAACGATTTGCAAGTGGGGTGGGGGTGCTGCGTTATAGAGATTGTCCAGCCTGGGTCCTTAATCTCCTTCATGACTGACCTGTCTTGATTGTAAGTTCTACCCACCTTCAATGCGGGGCTGGAGATGGGGAACATGCACAATTCACATGCATTTACGTACCAGTCGGTGTATAGTGCACCGTGTGGTTGCCGTGGTGGGTCTAAATTCTGGGATGAGTGCGCAGTCAACACAGGCTCGTAGGAATTTGCGAGTAAAACATGGCCGTGACTTTTCAGTTTATAACAAAAGTCGGAGACCTTTACTTTGATTCCAAAGAAATCAAAGCCAGTCGCTCTACACTTTCATCATTAGGTCAGGGACCGCCTCGTAAAGTGAACACAACAATTCTATGATGGAGTTTGTCAATTACGTGAAGCATTTCCTCTTACGTACAGCTTGTGTCATTTGCCTCAGTTTACATTGCCCCACAAATGTTTCGTGACAGTGGGTGTTGTCGCGACGGAAGGAACAATCATTGTTGCACCACGCTTCTATTCAGGATCAGAGCACAGTCACTATCCAGTCTCCTCCTGATTCGAGTCCACCCGTCCCGGTAACAAAAGACCTGAATTCTTACCGCGCCAGTCTAGGTTAATTACGTCCTTTCTGAGGCGGGCGGCCAGAGATTCACTCGGTTCTCCAGCTGTGGTCTCACCAAACCAGAAAGGGACAGAACGGGAACAGGCCTTTCCGATCACTGCCTGTTCTGAACCAATTGAACTGGTAATTTCATGGCGAGCTGAACGAATCCCGTCTGCCCACACAAGGTCCACATCCCTCCATTTTCCTTATATTCCTGTGGATTCTAATACCCTCCATCGCCTCTGTCTCTTCCAGCACCCCTGCAATTCCTTCCAGTCGGAAAAAAGACTTGTAACTCACATTTCCTGAAAACATTATGGGTCAGGATTGACTTTACTCTGTTACAACGGTTTACAACGGGTTCCATACTCCTGAAAAAGACAGACCTACCTCATGTCAGGGGTAGGTAAGTTACTGGAGAGGATTGTTAGGGAGAGCAAGTAGAGTTACAAGCACATAGACAGACCCTCTCCCTCCTCCAGTCATTGACGACCTGCGTTCTGGTCGAGTTCCATGGACCGGCACCGGGGCAACA
>JAUOBT010003846.1:0-13389 GCA_032362145.1 Hypanus berthalutzae
CCACATGCCTCAATCACCAAGTGTTGGCATCAGATAGTTGGGAACTAGAGAGGTTTAACTGCCTGTTGGCCTTTATGGCAAAGGATATGGAGAGCAACTTTGTGATACAGCTTTATAGCATGCTAGTGAGACAGTACCTGGAGGGTTACTTGCAGTTTTGGACATCTTATGAAATTATACTACACTGGAGGCAGGGCAGAATACTAAAATGAATGGATTAACACAAGGCGGTTAAGCAGTTCAGGCTTACACTCTATTGAATGCAGAAGAATAAGAGAGGATCTTATTGAAACGGACAAGGTGGTTTTCAAGGTGGACACCAAGGGGATGCTTCTCCTGGTGGCAGAACTTCTTTTTACAGCTAGGAATCCTGGTTTCAGAGTAAAACACTGCCTATTTAAAGAACAAGATGAGGAACAACTTCTTTCAGAAAGTCATGATTCTTTACAGTTCCCTACCCCAGATTACCATGGAAATTGAGTCCAAGGCAGAGGACAGATATTTAAACTACAAGTAGGTCAACAGAAATGAGGAGAGAGTGGGGAAAATGGGACTAAGACCAAAACTGTATGTGATTATTTTATTTGATGATGAAGCATAGGTAAGAGGCTGAATGATCTATTACTACACTTAAAAACATTCTTATGAGGCGGGTTAATTGGTCCTTTTCTAAAAAACACATCATACTTCAGAGAATAGGGTGCAATTGGTTCTTTGCCCCTACCTATATCCAATTCTTCCATGCTCCTTCCCTACAAAAAAAAATTCAGATTTTATGGCTGTGCCTAATGGTTAACGTTTAAGTTTCTCACCTTGACCAGTACAGTCTCAGCATTACTTGGAGTCTGAGGGCAAATTCCGAGTGGCGTCTGGAATTTTGCAATACATTTCTAGGTTCAAAAAAATTCTCTCAACTTGAACAGGAAATAAAGTGGTTTTTAAGGCAGGAAATTGGGGAGTTACTAAGAGGTGCTTGCAAAAGGGCTCAACTGGGATGGATTTATAAAAGTCTAAAGCAAAATTAATGTGTCATCATAATGCAAAATGTAAATTAGCCAATTATAACTGGTCCAGATGGGATTTTTGAACAACAGTTCCCAGATATTACTCTGTAGTTAATTACACTGGGGATTAATTCCTGCTTGTATGGGCTTACTAGTTCTATAGCTTGTAGATGAAGTAAATAATGTAGTGATTAGGTGGTGGGTTGGTGCAAGGGTCGGAATATATAACCCACAAATTCTGGATTTTGTGTTAGCTTCATGGCACCAATTAACACACACTGGGGAAAGGAGGAGTTACCCCAGCAAATCATGTTCAAATAGCATGGGTCAACTGTGCCAGCAAAACCAACACTTTGGTTTGAAGTGTAAAAAATTAAAGTGAGCACCAAGAGTGAGACACGGAGCGGGTTGGAGGGAGGAGATAAACTCACACACATAGGAAAAGCAAAGGAACCCTTGGACACACACAAGAGGGAGATTAAAAACAGAATAAACAAACAGAAATGGAAGAATGGGGGTGTTAGCTACTGGGTGGGTACAAGGGATAGATGGCCAATCAGATATACTTGACAACTTCTCAAAACACTGATTGAAAATGGAGAGGTATAATCTACCTAACTATTAATATATCCAGGATTAAGTATAATAATCGTGTGAAGAACATGGTTAAGTGATATTATTTGAATAATTCTCAGAACCATGGGGCTTTATTTGATTGCAGTAATGGAAAATGCATTGTTTGAAGTGGAAAGAGAAACTGGTCTCATTGAAAGGGTTAGTGATAGCCCTCATAACCTGCCAACAAAATATGGATGGCTTTGAAATAAAGGTGAAGGCAAGGTCATGGGTAATGGCTTCAATCTCTGTCATTGTCTAAAATTTTCTTTAAACCACTAATGATTATATTAGCATGCCTTGCCCTCATTTATTATTACCCAGCCTATAAACAGCCTATTAAGCAATACATTTGTGAGTGTGACACATTGATCCACTTCAGGAGTCAGTTAAAAAGGTCTTTACAGGAGACAGACGTTTTTGCAATACCTCTATCGTATTGCAAAACCCTTGTCACATCTGTGGATCCCAAGTCATTTTTCTTAAGCAAATGAGAGAGGAGAGACCAATGATCTAAGTATAACAGCAATTTCATCACACAACCTATTCCCTACACCAAGCTTTTCTCCCCCACAGAAAAACAGAATATTAATTTGAATCGCTTTACTGTCAGGTAACATAAAAGAAGTAAACTTTGATATAACAATACAAGTGTGACCCACAATGGCAAATAGACCATAAGACATGGGCAAAAATCAGGCCATTTGGCCCATCAAGTCTGGATTTCCATATGATCATAGCTAATTTATTATCACTCTCAACCCCATTTTCCTGCCTTCTCTCCTAACTTCTGACACCCTTACTAATCAAGAACTCATCAACCTCTGTTTTAAATATATCCAATGACTTGGCCTTCACAGCCGTTTGCAGAAATGAATTCCACAGATTCACCACCCTCTGATTAAAGAAATTCATCATCTCTTCTAAAGAGAAATCCTTGTGCTCTGAGGCTTTGCCCATTGGTCCTATATTCACTATTGGAAACATCCTCTCCACATTCACTCTATCTCGACCTTTCAATATTCAATTATTTTCAACAAGATCCCCCCCACCATCCTTCTAAACTTCAGTGAAAAGATTGAGAACCTTTGTGAGATCACATTAAGTGAAACACGGCAAATTCAGTTATTCGCTTCAATGTGTTCACTGCTGGCAAGGCCAGAGTTTATTTCTGATAAAGAGGTGATACTGGACGGGTGGAGGGAGGGAGGAGATGAGAGAAGCCAAAGGAAGAAGAAAGCTTGCCACCGTCATCTTCTATAAACCTACTGACTCCTCAGCTGTACCACCTCCCACCCTGCCTCCTTATAAGAATGCTACCTCCTTTCCTCAATTTCTCTATTTCTGCTATATCCACTCTAATGATGAGGCTTTTGAAATACCTACCTTCCTCCAGAAATGTGGTTTTCCCTTTGTTATTGTTGGGAGCTTCACAGGTATTTCCACCACTTACAACATGTCTACTCTCAACATCCCTAGTCCCCAAATCTCAGCACACCAGCTTCCACATCTGCCATTACACTCTGCCATTTCTAGCAGCTCTATTGTGATTCCCCCAGTCATCTTTTACCCTCAGCTTTTCTGATTTCTACAAGCACCACTCTCTTCATGATTTTCTGGTCCCTACCCTCCTGTTTCAGTCCTGACACTTTCTCCTACAACTGTGGAAAACCTGCCCCTTCATCTTTACCCTCACCTCCACCCAGGAACCCAAACAGTCCTTCCACGTGTGGCAGAGATGATCTGCATCTCAACCAACCCAATCCACTACATTCAGTGTTTGCAGTTCAGACTCCTCTGCATTGGCGAAAGCAATCCTAGACTAGATGACCTGTTCTCTTCCTCACAGTCATCTGAGCTTCTGGTGGCATACAACTTAAATTCCCCTTTCCACTCCCACACCACTGTCTCTCCAGCACTTTCTCCTTTGCTACTGAGAGGCCAAACACAAATTGGAAGAACTACATCTAAAATTCCAATACAGTAACCTACAAGCCAACAGAATGAATGTTTGAATTTTCTAATGCAAGGAAACCCTCTACTCCCTCCTCCTCCTCCAATGGACAAACATTATTTTATTATATCACTAGTTTTACTTTTGTTAGTTTCAAAACACAACCAAATAAAAACAGTAATTGCTAAAAGATTGTTCATCTTTGTTGGTTTACTTTCTTCAATTTTGGACTTTGTTATTGTGGAAAACCTATCTTACGGTGTCAACCCCCATACAGTCTCTGAACAGCTTTGGTTTGTTTTCAAGTAACTGCTACAGTACTCTAACCATGGTAGCATCCTGGTGAACCTCTTCTATGCCCCATCCAAAGCCTCCACATCCTTCCTTTAATGTGGTGATGAAAACTGCACGCAGCACTCCAACCCTAACCTCAACGAGGCTTTATATAACGGCACCCAACTTCCCAACTTTATACTCAATGCCCTGACTAATGAAGGTACACATGCTATACGCTTTCTCACCGCCGTATCTGCTACTTTCAGGGAACTATGGATTTGTACACAAAGATCTCTGTGTACATCAATGCTAAGGGTCCTGCTATTTACTGTATACTTTCCTCTTACATTTGACCTTCTGAAGTGCAATTCACACAATTTAACTGTCCATTTAATTAAATGGACAATTAAACTCCATTTGTCATTTCCCTGCCCACATTTCCAACTGATGCATATCCTCTCTATCCAGGGGAAACACTCATCATCCAAAACTCCAATTTTTATGTCATCTGTAAACTCAGTAATTAGCCCACCTACATTTCATCCAAATAATCTATTATATCATAAAGGCCCAAGCACTGATCCCTCTGAACCACTCGGCACAAACCTCTAAGCAGAAGAACACTGATGCACTACTACCATCTGCCTTCTCTGGCCAAGCCAATTTGAATCTAATCTACCAAGTTACCATAAATCCCATGTATCTAAATCATTTGGATCCGTCTCCTTGTCAAATGCTGTATTAAAATTCATGTAGAGAGCATCCACCACCCAACTCTTTATCATCTTTGTCACCTTCTCAAAAACCTCATTTAGCAACCTGGGGCTTGAAGCTGACCTCCAGAACTTTCTGCTTGGAACTTGCATGTTCTATGTCACCAGATGTCTTTCTCCCAGATGTTCTTGAAATTTGGTGGTTGATTAGTGGTTTAATTAGCTTCTGTTAAAAATACCCCTAGTCCAAGTGGTTGGTCTGAAAAATTAAGGTGCAGTTGATGAGAATAGGTTTCTGGGAAAATAAGATTAATGAGTTAACTGAGAGCTAGCATAGACTTGATGGGTGGAATGGCATCTGTTATGCTGTGAGTAATATGAAAAAGGCAGCAAAGATGCCTTCAAGAATGATGACTTAGTGGTAGGAAGGACCAGATATTGAAATAAAAATACAAAGTATGAACAGTTTGAAAAAAAATGAATCAAGTGGAATTTCTTTACTCAGTGTTTGCAATGATGAACTTGTTACAACAAGCAATCATTGCAGCAAACTGTAGAGATGCAATTAAAAGCTAATTAAGAAAAGAGCGAGATGGCAGTAGGAAAATTGTAAAAAATGAGTCATTCATTATCAAGAGTTACAACCAAGATATGAGGGTTAGCAATCAGAAATAAACTCACCAACCACCCCCTACTAGAATACAAGTGCTCTGGGATCTAGCTGATGTCGTGCCACAATCTATAAACACATATCAGGTTCAGAAGCTTCATTGTCGAAAGCGCAACACTCGGCAACCATTTTGTACAAGCGAGAACAGATGAACCTCACAGCAGTAGAAGCAGCTTTCAGTTTTCTTCTTTACTTAAAATCTCATTTGACTGAATATCTGTCATATTTGGCCTTGGTTACAAAAAGAAAGAGCTTCATCTTAATAATTTAAAAAAATTTGGTTAGATGTAATATTTTCTAAAATTTAAACTACTATTATCAGGTGTCTTTGCCTGATCTCTGTTCAGGTATACCGTTTGTTCACATACCCTTGCTTTAAATGACATAGTCAATAGACAATCTTGGTTTGTCCCCCCAGATTCATGTGATTTTTCTTTTCAGTTTATGTTGCAATTAACTCATCCTTAAATTCATTTCTAGCACCATTCCAGGCCGTGTAGTCTTAGCTATTAAAACATAGTGTGGAAAATGTTTTCTCTCTTCCTGTGGTTATTTTGCCAGTTACATTGAGTGGCTGCACTTTGTTATAGCAACCTCTGTCTGTGCACAGTTTTATTTACTTGGTCAAAATGTCTCACTTCTTAGCATCTTTTTCCACCTCAATAAGAACTTGATCTGGAAAAATCTTAACCCTGGAAGAGCCATCTGTAGTCTCTTCACCAGGTTAATGTCACTTAGCTCTCATATTTAACATGAGCTGAAATGAAACCATTGCTTGAGGTTGGAGTATATCAATATTTGAAAGTATAGACAAGGTTTCACGATGGTTATGTAACTGGACTTGCTTTTGGATGAGATAAATTTTAGCCTCCATTATGCCAACTGTGGAATTTAAATTCAGTTGAATAAATGTGGAATTAAAGCCAAATCAATAATGGCAACCATAAAACTACCAGTTTACTGTTAAAACCCATCTGGATTTTTAATGTCCTTCAAAGGAAATTGTTTGCCCTTGTCTGATCAGGTGCATCAAGTGCTCTAAGTGGCTAAATCCCAACCAAGTTCTGAATGGCCAAGAACATCATTCCATGAAAGGCAAAATCCTGAAGCTTCCTAACAAACAACTCTGTGGGAGTAATTAAGTACATAGAGTACAGCTTAGCTCTACTTTCTCTTGCTGAATCTGGGTTAGAAATTTGTAAAATTTTCAACACAAGTGGTTTCCCCATGTTGCATCGTATCTGCGCTTGGTAAAAGAATACTTTTCAGCTTAATTCACTTACTAGCACCATGTGTAGCCCAACTCAATGGCTGCATACCCAATAAGTATTCTCCTCTCTACCACCAATGTTTTCAATTTGCCCTGCGTAGCTAATGACCCACCTGCCTTGTTAAATAGTTTCTCCTCTTACTCTGTCAAAACTTATTTTGAACATCCCTGGGCACCGGGGAGGAAATAAACAACTTCAGCAATCTCTCCACATTCTCTCATCTTGGTAGCAATTCACATCTCTCCAAGGGTTGAAATTCTTTCTCGAGGGAACTGCCTGGAACAGAACACTTCTCTGTGGACCAAAATTCTACTGTTATTCAACATGAAGTCCAAAGCACATTCATGTGGAAATTGAACCAGTGACTTCGCAGTATGCACAACAACCCCCTTTACCAGTGTGTTCCCAAGCCTCTGGGTTACTACTTGTAATTAGTTCACTGGTTTACATATATCACCATGGCTGCCATTGTTATTTGAGAATCATACTTTGAGAATCGTTTTTGTGCTCTATACTACTTACCTAAAATTGGAGTACATTTCAAAAGTACTTCATTGGTTGTAAGACACTTTCATTGAATCAGAGGTCATGAAAGGCAATATAGTAATGTACTTCTTCCACATGCTTGCAACAAATGAGGAGCCTTTTGAAAAGAGATCGAAATGCAACATAGTTCATGTTAAATCTGATCTCACTGAGGGCATTCACCCTTCCAAAGAAGTTGATCACGGCTTCCATCCCTTTCCACACTTGTGGTCAGTCCTTGAATGAACAACAGCCAGAGGAAAAGATCATAGAGAACCTGTAATGTGCTGTAGATAATTGGTACCAACAGCAGCTAAAGTAATAGCACAGGTACAAAGTTAATTAGGACGAATCTCATACACATATCCACTTAGTATCAGTAAAGTAGACCAGAGATACAAAGCTCTCTTGTGCAGGAGTGTGCCTTTTTAACACAAAGTGGAACAGTTTCTTTTAACCACTCTACACCATGTCCCTCCCCCTTTGCCACAGCCTTACTCCACATCTGCAGCAAGTCTCCAATGTCCTCCTGATCTTCCTCTCTTACATCACTCTTTCAAATGATTAGGTTAAGTAAGCACACAGTTATTTACATTATGAGCAGAAGCAGGCTATTCAGCCCATCAGGCCTGCTCACCTTTTCAATCTGATCTGCCCCAGGCCTCACCCCCACTGTCCTAATATCCCACATGATTCTATATTTGCAACATCCCTGGGCAAAACACTGCCTTGGTCTGCAATATTATAAACTGTTGTGTAATGCAAGAGGTATCTCAGTGCAAATTACAGAAGTTTAGACAATAATTAGTGGAACAGCACTAATTTGTTTCCTTGTACTCAATGCACACTGCAGGATATTGTCCAATTCTACTTTAACTGTTTTAAAAAAACTATAAAGGTTACCATCTGGATATTTTTGTAAGGTGTAAATGGAACCTGTCTGATTACACAACGTGTTAAGTGGTGTGCCACAGGGATCGGTGCTGTGACCTCATCTTTTATAATTTATAACCAAAAGGTTAAGGCATCAAAAGATTAGGATGCAAAAGTTTCTAACCACACAATAGACAGGAATGTACATTGTGAGAAAGAAAGAGGTAAAAAGGAATTTAGTCAGGTTAATGCGGTAAGGGTTGGGAAGTGTAAAGTTATCCATCTTCGAAAGAAGGAACAAAGAAAAATACATGGTTGAAATCATGAGACGTGGTTGAATTCAGATGCAGAAACAAATCACAAAAGGCTAGCATAGAAGTACTGCAGGAAATTATGGAAGCTAAATGAATATTATCATTTTCTCTGAGGGGAATTGAATACAAAAGTAAAGGTGCCAGGCTTCGGTTATGTACAGCATCGGTGAGACTAAATCTGCAATATTGTGTCCAATACTGGTTTTCTTATTTAAGAAAAGTTCTTATTGCATTGAAAGCAGTTTGAAAGTAAAATGATTCATTAGATTCATTCCAAGGATTAACATGTTGCCTCCTGAGGAATGGCTGGACAGGACCGGACAAGCTTGTATCCGCTGGAGATTGGAAGTGCAAGAGCACTGAATGAAACATAACAAATCCCAAAATGGCCAAAACTAAGAATCACTTTAAAAAGTAATCAGTCTACTATTTAAAACAAAGGAAATACAGATGGTTTATATTCAGAATCTTCAGATACTCTTCTTCAAAGAGCAAATTCATGATAAACAAGGGTCAGAATGTTGCTGTGAATAGAAGCATGCAGAGTTGAGCCTACCATCAGATCTGTCATGAGCTTATTAAATGATAGGGCAGGTTTCAGAGGATGAATGCCATAATTTATTTTATCAGATATCTGCAGTTCATCCAACCAACTTGTAAAACACAATTTGGGACATTATGCATGGAATAAATAGAAATAGACTTGAATTGATTTACGTCTTTTTGTAAAGATCACTGGTTAAAAGGGAGCTACGTTTTAAATTCAAGAAAACTGTTTCCCCAAAATTGTAAACCCCAAAAGTGGAGAGCAGTCAAAGATGCAAAATTCTTGTGTGTAGAGTTGACCCTGAACAGTAGCCAAGATGTGGGAGACAAATTTCAAAGAGAAATAAAAAGAGCATGTGAAAAAGGCAACGTTACAATAGTTATGCTGGGATTTTAATATGCAGGTAGGTTAGGAAATTATGTTGGTGCTGGGTCCCAAGAGAAGAAATTTGTAGAATGCCTATGAGATAGCTTTTTAGAGCAGCTTTTGGTTGAGCCTATGAGGGTGAAGACAATTTTCAATTGGGAGGTGTGTAATGAATGAGATTAGCGTAAGGTAAAGAAACCCTTAACGAACGCTTAGAAACCCTTAGGAGGCAGTGATCATAATATGATAAAATTCACCCTGTAGTTTGAGAGGGAGAAATAAAGTTACTAGAGGTGTATCAGTAATACAGTGGAGTAAAGGGAATTACAGAGGCAGGAGAGAGGAGCTGGCCAAAGTTGAAAGGGACACTAACAGAGATGACAGCAGAACAGCCATGGCTGGAGTTTCTGGGAAAAGTTCAAAAAGCGCAGAATAGATACATCCCAATGATGAAATATTCTAAAGGGAGGATGATGCAACTGTGGCTGTCTTTGATGAGGGAAGTCAAAGACAGCATAAAAGCAAAAGAAAGGGCCTATAACATTGCACAAATTAGTGGGAAGTTAGAGGTTTGGGAAGCTTCTAAAAACCAACAGAAGGCAACTTAAAATATATGTTAAAAATAAAGAGGGGAAAGGTGAAATATTAAGCTCAGATTAATTTGCCAGACTGGGTAACAGGCTGTGAGACTAACGAATACCCTGCCACCACTGAGGTCTTGTTGCTCGGATAGCGAGCTGTTTATCTGTGCTACACGCACAATGCATTTTAATTATATTTTATTAGTTTAGTTATGGTAATATTTTGGTTTGTGTGCCGAGTGAGACACCTGTTTTGTGGGTGCACCATGGTCCAGAGGAACAATGTTTCATTTGGTTGTATTCATGTACAGTACCTGTACCGTCAGATGACAATAAAACTGAACTTCAACTATCTAGTAGTCCATGAATTACTTGGTTTTGAAGTTGAAACCAAGCTTGTAATGAAGGGCACATAGCATTAACTTCATGCATAGCAATCACCCATAAACCACAAATTCAGCAGAGTCAGGCATTCAAACATTTTCTTGAACGACACTATTCCATCAAAAACTGATGGACAAAGATCACTTGGTCTACTTCAAATTCAGAGCAGCCAGAGCGAAGTGACTGAACGCAGTCTTGACAACTTCCCCAGCCCCAAGGACATTTTCACTAAAGCAGAGTGCTTCAGCACAATCAGTATTGTAAAGGACTATTAACCAAAGTAGCAATGGATATTATTGTAGACGCTATAAAGGTATGACAACATGTCCAATAAACACAAATAAATGATGATATTTAAAAGGGAATTAGATAAATACTCAAGAGCACAGGGAATTAGATTAGTGCTAATGGAGCAGAAATTGATGAAATGTCAGAGGCAAGGAGGCTCAGGTGGACTTTTTCTAAAAATACCAAATTCCTCTGATTTACTGAGGATGCTCTTGTGTTTCAGATTCAAGCACTCAAATTGAAGCAAAGAAACCCAAGTGATAAAGTTAACAATCAGGATGTGAAAGGCAAGTGATAATGAATTCTGACTGCAGATGCTGAAATAACTACTCAGAATCATTTCACATTTAGCTGATTAGAAATAGTCGCACATTTATTTATATACAACCTTGACCTCATTGAGTAAAATGTCAGTCACTTCGCTAGAGATTTTTCCATCAGGTTAAGACGTTGGACAATGGTAAATATGCTCACAAAGACAAGATACAAGACCAAGTTCTCCACAAAGACTGTTCTATTTAAAGCATCACTGACATCTCTTCCCTCACCTGTGGTCATGCAGTGTCCCACTGAATTGAGACGTTTTCTGACAAGTGACAGGAAGAACTTCAGGAAGTCATGACCACTTCTTCACTATCATAGACTACAGCAAGCAGTTTCTAGGGCTTCTCAGCTGCATTAGACAACCAATGCGACAGCACCAAGCCAAAAATAAAAATCAGGGAATCACCAAATTCCTTCAAATTCTCATTTCAATTAACAAGGAAAATTACATTATCCATTCCATTGTCTTTGTACAAAATAGATGCCAAGTTTATCTATAAATAATACATCAGATTTATACATCGTTAGTTTGATGGATCAATCCAAAGTCTCTAACAAGAAAAAAAGATGGGGAGACTTCCACTCAAAGATCGAATTGCTTTTGTCGTCAAGCTACTGTGATAACTTGGGAAACAGGTCAGTCAGTTCGTCCACTGCAAACATCCACAACAGACAATCTTGATTTTTAAATGTTGAATGATAAATATCATACAGGATACTGGGCCAAGTATTTTATTTTGCTTCAGTAACTATGGTTTAATATACCAACCAAAAACTAACACTGAACAATGCAGCTCCCTTACTACCTCAGTGTTATGATTTCAGAAGACCTGTCCTGGCCCAGCACATCAGTGCAATTATGAAGAAAACATGGCAACGCCTCTACGGCATGACATCTAAAACCTTGACAAACTTCGACAGATGTGTAGGGGAGAGTATATTGACTGGCTGCATCACAGGCTGGTATAGGGACACCAATGCCCTTGAATTGAAAATCCTACAAAAAGTAGTAGACATAGCCCTGTCAATCACGGGTAATACCTTCCCTACCACTGAGCACATCTACACAGAGTGCTGTCACAGGAAAGCAGAATCCATCATCTGGGACCTCACTTCTCATTGCTGCCACCAGAAAAGTGGTACAGGAGCCTCAGGGCCCTCATCACCAGATTCAGGAACAACTATTGCCCCGTAACCATCAGGCTCACAAACCAAAGGGAATAACTTCACTTGCTCCATCATTGAAATGTTCCCACAGCCTATGGACTCACTGTCAAGGACTCTTCATCTCATATTCTCGATATTTGTTGTTTTTTTTTATGATTATCTCTTTCTTTTTGTATTTGAACAGTTTGTTGGCTTTGCCCACTAGTTGAATGCCCAAGTTGGTGCAGACTTTCATTGATTCTGTTGTGAATTATTGAATATGCCCACAAGGAAATGAAACTCAGGGTTGTATATGGTGATATACATGTACTTTAATAATGAATTTATTTTGAATTTTGAACCTTGAACCTTTTGAGTCAGATACAAGACTAATGCCCACCAAGCAACAGCTCAGACTGCAGGTTAGAGTCGACACCAACCCACAAGGAGTCAATGGAAGAGATGGAGACAGGGTCTGACGAGAGTTGGAGGTCACAAGGAAGCTATCAGCTAACCTTAAACTCAGTGAGACCAGAAGCAAGATGTACTATCAATGCTATCTTGCAGGCTATCTTAAATTATTATGGCCAAAAATATTTGTTCTAATGTAGAGATGTGTCTATAGAGTTACATCAATGCAGGCATACTGTTTATAACACTTCTCCCTCTCATTTCACACATGCTATTTAGGAAGTAGATTTTATCAAAAAATTAAAATCCAATCACCACCATTTCATGCTCTAACCCCAGTTCCACGTCTGCATTTCAAGTTGAAAGGTGGGCGGGAGGCACGCACAAGACCAATCTCACAGCACTATTGAGCTGGTTCAATCCTGAGCCCTGGCATGGTGTGCCTGGTGTTTGTGCGCTCTTCCTGTTATGGTGTGGTGTCTTCACTGAATGCTCTGGTTTCCTCCCACTGCCCAAAATGGGCTGGGAGATTCATTTGGCCTCTTGTCACCCAGATGGCAGAACCTGAAGTTTGTTGATGGGCATGTGGGGAGAAAAGATAACCAAGGAAACTAAGCAGGACAAAAGGATTTGCTCAGTGCCCAGTCATAAACTTGATGAGCCAAATGACCTCCAACATCTTAAGGAAATACACCAATCTCCCAAAGCAAACAGCCTCAACCCAGCCCAAGTCAGAGGCCACAGAAGTTCAATCCTTTATAAAGCACTAGAGAGAAAAAATATTTTGCTGATTACATAGGCCAGGAACAAAAATACTTTTCCAGTAACACCCAAATATAGTTTGGTGGATATATAATTACTTCCCTAAAAAATGCACTGTGAAGAATCATGAGATAATTCATCTATAGTTTACAATGTGGTCTGAAGCAATATTTGCTTTGAAAGCAGCTCGCTTGCAGGGTTCAATTAGTTTCACTGGCAATGGGTCAAACGCCCACTGCACTCGCCCCTTCCAGTTTTGCTTCTGTGTTGATGTCAGTGTGGAGGAAATGCAACAAGAGGCGATTTCACTGCCTTTCCCACCTTGACCCCTCACACCTTGTGCAACCCCCAAGGTTAAATGTTAC
>JAUOBT010005032.1:0-10456 GCA_032362145.1 Hypanus berthalutzae
GAAACGGTGTTGTAGGATCTCCACTCCATGCGTGCTGGAGGTTCTCCTGTATAGAAACTGTGGTGTATGATCTCCAGTTCATGCATGCTGGAGGTTTTCCTCTATAGAAACTGTGGTGTAGGACCTCAGTCAATGAGGGCTGGAGGTTTTCCTGTATAAAAACTGTGGTGAAGGATTTCTAGTCCATGCTTGTTGGAGGTTCTCCTGTATGGAAACTGTAGTGTAACATCTCCAATTCATTGTGCTGGAGGGTTTCATCTATAGAAACTGTGATGTCGGATCTCCAGTCCATGCGGACTGGAGTTTTTCCTCCAGAGAAACTGTGGTGTTTATATGTCCAATTAATGCTTGTTGGAGGTTTTCCTCTATAGAAACTGCGGAGAAGGATTTCCAGTCCATGCGTGTTGGAGGTTCTCCTGTATGGAAACTGTAGTGTAAGATCTCCAATTCATAGTGCTGGAGGTTTTCATCTATAGAACCTGTGGTGTAGGATCTACAGTCCGTGCGTGTTGGAGGTTTTCCTCTAGAGAAACTGTGGTGTAGGATTTCCAGTCCATGCTTGTTGGAGGGTCTCATCTATAGAAACTGTTGTGTAGGATCTCCAGTTCATGCATGCTGGAGGTTATCATTATAGAAACTGTCGTGTAGGGTCCCCAGTCCATGCGTGCTGTGGATTATCTTATACAGAAACTTTGGTGTAGGATTTACAGTCCATGTGTGCTGGAGATTTTCCTATACAGAAACTGTGGTGTAGGATTTCCAGTCCATGCTTGTTGGTGGTTCTCCTCTATAGAAACTGTGTTGTAAGATCTGCAATTCATGAGTGCTGGAGCTTTTCTTCTCTAGAAACTGTGTTGTAGGATTTCCACTCCATGCGTGTTAGCGGTTTTGCTGTATAGAAAATGTGGTGTAGGATCTCCAGTCCATGCATGTTGGTGGTTTTCCTCTGTAGAACCTGTGACGAAGGATGTCCAGACCATGCATGCTGGAGATTTTCCTCAATAGAAACTGTGGTGTAGGACCTCAGTCAATGAGGGCTGGAGGTTTTCTATATAGAAACTGTGGTGTAGGATTTCCCGTCCATGCTTGTTGGAAGTTCTCCTTTATAGAAACTGTGGTGTAAGATCTCCAATTCATATGTGCTGGAGGTTACTCTTAGAGAAACTGTGGTGTAGGTTCTTCAGTCCAGGCGTGCTGTGGGTTATCTTTTACAGAAACGGTGGTGTTGGATTTCCAGTCCATGCGTGTTACAGGCTTCCCTCTATAGAAACAGTGGAGTAGGGTTTCCAGTCAATGCGTGCTGCAGATTTTCCTCTATTGAAACTGTGTTGTCGGATCTACAGTCCGTGCGTGTTGGAGGTTTTCCTCTAGAGAAACTGTGGTGTAAGATCTGCAATTCATGAGTGCTGGAGCTTTTCTTCTATAGAAACTGTGTTGTAGGATTTCCAGTCCATGCGCGTTAGCGGTTTTCCTGTATTGAAACTGTGTTGTAGGATCTCCAGTCCATGCGAGTTGGTGGTATTCTTCTATAGAACCTGTGATGAAGGATGTCCAGACCATGCGTGCTGGAGATTTTCCTCAATAGAAACTGTGGTGTAGGATCTCCAGTTCAGGCCGGTTGGAGATTTTCCTGTATAGAAACGGTGTTGTAGGATCTCCACTCCATGCGTGCTGGAGGTTCTCCTGTATAGAAACTGTGGTGTATGATCTCCAGGTCATGCATGTTGGAGGTTTTCCTCTATAGAAACTGTGGTGTAGGACCTCAGTCAATGAGGGCTGGAGGTTTTCCTATGTAGATACTGTGGTGTAGGATTTCCAGTCCATGCTTGTTCGAGGTTCTCCTCTATAAGAAGCTGTCGTGTAAGATCTCCAGTCCATGTTTGTTGATGGTTTTACTCTAAAGAAACTGTGGTGTCGTATCTCCAGTCTGTGCGTGCTGGAGGTTTTCCTCTATAGAAACTGGTGTAGGATTTCCAGTCCATGCTTGCTGGAGGTTCTCCTGTACAGAAACTGTACTGTAAGATCTCCAAATCATGCGTGCTGGAGGTTTTCATTTATAGAAACTGTGGTGCAGGATCTCCAGTCAATGAGGGCTGGTGGTTTTCCTATATGGAAACTGTGGTGTAGGATCTCCAGTCCATGTTTGTTGGACGTTTTTCTCGAAAGAAACTTTGGTGTAGGTCCTGCAGTCCATGCGTGCTGGAGGTTTTCCTCTATAGAAACTGTGGTGTAGGATTTCCAGTCCATGCTTGTTGGAGTTTCTCCTGTATTGAAACTGTAGTATACGATCTCCAATTCATGCGTGCTGGAGGTTCTCATCTATAGAAACTGTGGTGTAGGATTTCCAGTCCATGCTTGATGGAGATTTTCCTCTATAGAAACTGAGTTGTAGGATTTCCTGTCCGTGCATTTTGGAGGTTTTACTGTTTAGAAACTGAAATGTAGGCTGTCCAGTCCATGCGTAATGGAGGTTTTCCTCCATAGAAACTGTGGTGTAAGCCCTACAATTCATGCGTGCTGGAGCTTTTCCTCTATAGAAACTGCGAGGTGGGATTTCCAGTCCATGCTTGATGGAGATTTTCCTCTATAGAAACTGTGTTGTAGGATTTCCAGTCCGTGCATTTTGGAGGTTTTACTGTTTAGAAACTGAAAGTTAGGATCTCCAGTCCATGCGTAATGGAGGTTTTCCTATATAGAAACTGTGGTGTCGAATTTCAAATCTATGCGTGTTGGAGGTTTTCCACTATAGTAACTGTGGTGTAGGATCTTCAGTCCATGCTTGTTGGAGGTTCTCCTCTATAGAGACTGTGGTATAAGATCTCCAATTCATGTGTGCTGGAGCTATTCCTCTAAGGAAACTGAGTTGTAGGATCTCCAGTCCATGCGTACGGGAGGTTTTCCTCTTTTGGTACTGTGGTGTAGGATTTCCCATCTGTGCGTGCTGGAGGTTTTAATCTATAGAAACTGGTGTAGGATTTCCAGTACATGCTTGTTGGAGGTTCTTCTGTACAGAAACTGTACTGTAAGATCTCCAAATCATGCGTGCTGGAGGATTTGATCTATAGAAACTGCGGTGTAGGATCTCCAGTCCATGTTTGTTGGACGTTTTTCTCGAAAGAAACTTTGGTGTAGGTCCTGCAGTTCCGTGCGTGCTGGAGGTTTTCCTCTATAGAAACTGTGGTGTAGGATTTCTAGTCCATGCTTGTTGGAGGTTCTCCTGTATTGAAACTGTAGTGTAAGATCTCCAATTCATGCGTGCTGGAGGTTCTTATCTATAGAAACTGTGGTGTAGGATTTCCAGTCCATGCTTGATGGGGATTTTCCTCTATAGAAACTGAGTTGTAGGATTTCCTGTCCGTGCGTTTTGGAGGTTTTACTGTTTAGAAACTGTAATGTAGGCTGTCCAGTCCATGCGTAATGGAGGTTTTCCTCTATAGAAACTGAAATGTAGGATCTCCAGTCCATGCGTGCTGCAGGTTTTCCTCTATAGATACTGTGGTGTAGGATCTCCAGTTCATGCATGCTGGAGGTTTTCCTCTATAGAAACAGTGGTGTAGGACCTCCAGTCAATTAGGGCTGGAGGTTTTCCTATGTAGAAACTGTGGTGTAGGATTTCCAGTCCATGCTTGTTGGAGGTTCTCCTGTATAGAAACTGCTGTGTAAGATCTCCAATTCATAGTGCTGGAAGTTTTCACCTATAGAAACTGTGGTGTAGGATTTTCAGTCCATGCTTGTTGGAGGTTCTCCTGTGTTAAAACTGGTGTAAGATCTGCAATTCACGCGTGCTGGAGGTTATCCTTATAGAAACAGTGTTATGGGGTCTCCAGTCGATGCGTACTGGAGGTTTTCATCTAAAGATACAGTGGTGTAGAGTTTCCTGTCCATTCTTGTTGGAGGTTCTCCTCTAGAGAAACTGTGGTGCAGGATCTGCTGTTCATGTGTGCTGGAGGTTATCCTTATAGAAACTGTGGTGTAGGGTCTCCAGTCCATGCGTGCTGTGGGTTATCTTATACAGAGACTGTGGTGTAGGATTTCCAGTCAATGCATGTTACAGGTTTTCCTCTATAGAAACGGCGGAGAAGGATTTCCAGTCAATGCGTGCTGGAGATTTTCCTCTATGGAAACTGTAGTGTCGGATCTCCAGTCCATGCGTGTTGGAGGTTTTCCTCTTAGAAACTGTGGTGTAGGATCTCCAGTTAATACTTGTTGGAGGTTTACGTCTACAGAAACGGTGGTGTAGGACCTCCAGTTCATGCAGGCTGGATATTTTCCCCTATAGAAACAGTGGTGTAGGACCTCCAGTCAATTAGGGCTGGAGGTTTTCCTATGTAGAAACTGTGTTGTAGGATTTCCAGTCCATGCTTGTTGGAGGTTCTCCTCTTTTGAAACTGTGGTGTAAGATCTCCAATTCAAGCGTGTTGGAGCGATTCCTCTATTGAAACTGTGTTGTAGGATTTCCAGTCCGTGCGTTTTGGAGGTTTTCTTATTTAGAAACTGAAATGTACGGCCTCCAGTCCATGCGTGCTGGATTTTTTCCTATAAAGAAACTGTGGGGTCAAATTTCAAGTCTATACGTGTTGGACGTTTTCCACTATAGTAACTGTGGTGTAGGATTTCCAGTCCTTGCTTGTTTGTGGTTTTCCTCCAAAGATACTATGGTGTAGGATCTCCAGTCTGTGCTTGCTGTGCTTGCTTGGTTTTCCTCTATAGAAGCTGGTGTAGTATTTCCAGTCCATGCTTGTTGGTGGTTTTCCTCTATAGTAACGGCGGAGAATGATTTCCAGTCAATGCGTGCTGGAGATTTTCCTCTATGGAAACTGTGGTGTCGGATCTCCAGTCCATGCGTTTTGGAGGTTTTCCTCTTAGAATCTGTGGTGTAGGATTTCCAGTCCCTGCTTGTTGGTGGTTTTCCTCCAAAGAAACTGTGGTGTAGGATCTCCAGTCTGTGCTTGCTTGAGGTTTTCTTCTATAGAAACTGGTGTAGGATTTCCAGTCCATGATTGTTGTTGGTTTTCCTCTATTGAAACGGCGGAGAAGGATTTCCAGTCAATGCATGCTGGAGATTTTCCTCTATGGAAACTGTGGTGTCGGATCTCCAGTCCATGCGTTTTGGAGGTTTTCCTCTTCGAAACTGTGGTGTAGGATCTCTAGTCTGTGCGTGCTGGAGGTTTTCCTAATAGAAACTGGTGTAGGATTTCCAGTCCATGCTTGATGGAGGTTGTCCTGTATCGAAACTGTAGGGTAAGAACTCCAAATCATGCGTGCTGGAGGTATTCATCCATAGAAACTGTGGTGTTAGATTTCCAGTCCATGCTTGTTGGAGGTTCTGCTCTATAGAAACTGTGGTGTAGGACCTCCAGTCAATTAGGGCTGGAAGTTTTCTTATGTAGAAAGTGTGGTGTAGGATTTCCAGTTCATGCTTGTTGGAGGATCTCCTGTATAGAAACTGTAGTGTAAGATCTCCAATTCATAGTGCTGGAGGTTTTCATCTATAGAAACTGTGGTGTAGGATTTCCAGTCCATGCTTGTTGGAGGTTCTCCACTATAAGAAACTGTGGTGTAAGATCGCCAGTCCATGTTTGTTGATGGTTTTCCTCTATAGAAACTCTGGTGTAGGATCTCCAATGCAAGTGTGTTGATGGTTTTCCTCTAAAGAATCTATGGTGTAGTATATCCAGTCTGTGCGTGCTGGAGGTTTTCCTCTATAGAAACTGGTGTAGGATATCCATTCCATGCTTGTTGGAGTTTCTCCTGTATAGAAACTGTAGTTTAAGATCTCCAATTCACGCGTGCTGGAGGTTATTCCTATAGAAACTGTGGTGTAGGGTCACCAGTCCATGCTTGCTGTGGGTTATCTTATACAGAAACTGTGGTGGCGGATCTCCAGTCCATGCGTGTTGTAGGTTTTCCTCTTAGAAACTGTGGTGTAGGATCTCCAGTTAATGCTTGTTGGAGGCTTACGTCTACAGAAACGGTGGTGTAGGATTTCAAGTCCATGCTGGATGGAAGTTTTCCTCTATCGAATCTGTGGAGTATGATCTCCAGTCTGTGCGTGGAGGAGGTTTTCCTATTAGAAAATGGAGTAGGATTTCCAGTCCATGCTTGTTGGAGGTTGTCTTGTTTAGAAACTGTAGGGTAAGATCTCCAAATCATGCGTGCTGGAGGTTTTCATCTATAGAAACTGTGGAGTAGGATTTCCATTCCATGCGTGATGGAGATTTTCCTCTATTGAAACTGTGTTGTAGGATTTCCAGTCCGTTCGTTTTGGAGGTTTTCCTCTTTAGAAACTGAAATGTAGGATCTCCATTCCATGCGTGCTGGAGGTTTTCCTATACAGAAAGTGTTTTGTCGAATTTCAAGTCTATGCGTGTTGGAGGTTTTCCACTATAGAAACAGTGGTGTAGGACCTCCAGGCAATTAGGGCTGGAAGTTTTCTTATGTAGAAAGTGTGGTTAAGGATTTCCAGTTCATGCTTGTTGGAGGTTCTCCTGTATAGAAACTGTGGTGTAAGATCTCCAGTCCATGTTTGTTGATGTTTTTCTTCTAATGAAACTGTGGTGTAGGGTCTCCAGTCCATGTGTGTTGATGGTTTTCCTCTAAAGAAACTGTGGTGTAGTATCTCAAGTCTCTGCGTGTTGGAGGTTTTCCTCCATAGAAACTGGTGTAGGATTTCCAGTCCATGCTTGTTGGAGGTTCTCCTGTATAGAAACTGTAGTTTAAGATCTCCAATTCACGCGTGCTGGAGGTTATTCTTATAGAAACTGTGGTGTAGGTTCTCCAGTCCATGCGTGTTGTGGGTTATCTTATACAGAAACTGTGGTGTAGGATTTCTAGTCAATGCGTGCTGGAGATATTCCTCTATAGAAACTGCGTTGTGAGATCTCCAGTCCATGCGTGTTGGAGGTTTTCCTCTTAGAAACTGTGGTGTAGGATCTCCAGTTAATACTTGTTGGAGGTTTACGTCTACAGAAACGGAGGTGTAGGATTTCAAGTCCATGCTGGATGGAAGTTTTCCTCTATCGAATCTGTGGTGTAGGATCTCCAGTCCATGTTTGTTGATGGTTTTCCTCTAAAGAAACTGTGGCGTAGGATCTCTAGTCTGTGTGTGCTGGAGGTTTTCCTAATAGAAACTGTTGTAGGATTTCCAGTCCATTCTTGTTGGAGGTTGTCCTGTATAGAAACTGTAGTGTAAGATCTCCAAATCATGCCTGCTGGAGGTTTTCATCTATAAAAACTGTGGTGTAGGCTTTCAAGTCTATGTGTGTTGGAGGTTTTCCTCTTTCGAAACTGTGGTGTAGGATCTCCAGTTCATGCGTGCTGGATATTATCCTTATAGAGACAGTGGTGTAGGGTCTCCAGTCCATGCGTGCTGTGGGTTATCTTATACAGAAACTGTGGTGTATGATGTCCAGTTAATGCTTGTTGGTGGTTTTCCTCCATAGAAAATGCGGAGTAGGATTTCCAGTCCATGCGTGATGGAGATGATCCTCTATTGAAACAGTGTTGTAGGATTTCCAGTCCGTGCATTTTTGAGGTTTTCTTCTTATGAAACTGAACTGTAGGATCTCCAGTCCATGCGTACTGGAGGTTTTCCTATATAGAAACTGTGCTGTCGAATTTCAAGTCTATGCGTGTTGGAGGTTTTCCTCTACAGAAACTGTGGTGTAGGATATGCAGTCCCTGCGTTTTGGAGGTTTTCATCTTTAGAAACTGAAATGTAGGATCTCCAGTCCATGCGTGCTGGAGGTTTTCCTATATAGAAGAAGTGGTGTCGAATTTCAAGTCTATGCGTGTTGGAGCTTTTCCTCTATAGAAACTGTGGTTTAGGACCTCCAGTCAATGAGGGCTGGAGGTTTTCATAAATAGAAACTCTGGTGTAGGATTTCCAGGACATGCGTGTTGGAGGTTCTCCTGTATAGAAACTGTGGTGTAAGAACTCCAATTCATAGAGCTGGAGGTTTTCATCTACAGAAACTGTGGTGTAGGATCTCCAGTTCATGTGTGCTGGAGGGTTTGCTTATAGAAACTGTGGTGTAGGGTCTCCAGTCCATGTTTGTTACAGGTTTTCCTCTATAGAAACTGTGGTGTCGAAACTCCAGTCCGTGCGTTTTGGAGCTTTTACTCTATAGAAACTGTGGTGTATGAGGTCCAGTTAATGCTTGTTTGGAGGTTTTCCTCCACAGAAACTGCGGGGTAGGATTTCCAGTCCATGCTTGATGGAGATTTTCCTCTATAGAAACTGTGTTGTAGGATTTCCAGTCTGTGCATTTTGGAGGTTTTCATCTTTTGAAACTGAAATGGAGGATCTCCAGTCCATGCGTGCTGGAGGTTTTCCCATATAGAAACTGTGGTGTCGAATTTCCAGTCTATGCGTGTTGGTGGTTTTCCACTATATTAACTGTGGTGTAGGATCTCAAGTCCATGCTTGTTGGTGGTTTTCCTCTATAGAAACTGTGGAGTAGGATCTCCAGTTCATGTATGCTGGAGATTTTCCTCTATAGAAACAGTGGTGTAGCGTCTCCAGTCCATGCGTGCTGTGGGTTATCTTATACAGAATCTGTGGTCTAGGATTTCCAGTCCATGCATGTTACAGGTTTTCCTCTATAGAAACGGCGGAGAAGTATTTCCAGTCAATGCGTGCTGGAGTATTTCCTCTATAGAAACCGTGGTGTCGGATCTCCAGTCCATGCTGGATGGAAGTTTGCCTCTATCGAAACTGTGGTGTTGGATCTCCTTTCCATGTTTGTTGATGGCTTTCCTCTAAAGAAACTGTGGTGTAGGAGCTCCCGTCTGTGCTTGCTGGAGGTTTTCCAATATAGAAACTGGTGTAGGATTTCCAGTCCATGCTTGTTGGAGGTCCTCCTGTATAGAAACTGTAGTGGAACATTTCCAAATCATGCGTGCTGGAGGTTTTCCTCTATAGAAACTGTGGTGTAGGATCTCCAATTAATGCATGCTGGAGATTTTCCTCTATAGAAACAGTCCTGTAGGACCTCCAATCAATTAGGGCTAGAGGATTTCCTATGTAGAATCTGTGGTGTAGGATCTCCAGTCCATGCTTGTTGGAGGTTCTCCTCCATAGAAACTGTGGTGTGGGATCTGCAGTTCATGTGTGCTGGAGGTTATCCTTATAGAAACTGTGGTGTAGAGTCTCTAGTCGATGCGTGCTGATGTTTATCTTATACAGAAACTGTTGAGTAGGATTTCCAGTCCATGCGTGATGGAGATTTTCCTCTACTGAAACTGTGTTGTAGGATTTCCAGTCCGTGCGTTTTGGAGGTTTTCCTCTTTAGAAACTGAAATGTACAATCTCCAGTCCAATGCGTGCTGGATTGTTTCCTATAAAGAAACTGTGGTGTCAAATTTCAAGTCTATGCGTGTTGGAGGTTTTCCACTATAGTAACTGTGGTGTAGGATTTCCAGTCCATGCTTGTTGGTGGTTTTCCTCTATAGAAACTGTGGTGTAGGATCTCCAGTCTCTGCTTGCTGGAGGTTTTCCTCTATAGAATCTGGTGTAGCATTTCCAGTCCATGCTTGTTGGTGGTTTTCCTCTATAGAAACTGTGGTGTAAGATCTCCAATTCATGCGTGCTGGAGCTTTTCCTCTATAGAAACTGCGGAGAAGGATTTCCAGTCCATGCGTGATGGAGATTTTCCTCTATTGAAACTGTGGTGTAGGATCTCCCGTTAATACTTGATGGAGGTTTACGTCTACAGAAACGGTGGTGTAGGATCTCCAGTTCATGCATGCTTGATATTTTCCCCTATAGAAACAGTGGTGTAGGATTTCCAGTCAAATAGTGCTGGCGGTTTTCTATGTAGAAACGGTAATGTAGGATTTCCAGTCCATGCTTGTTGGAGGTTCTCCTCTATTGAAACTGTGGTGTAAGATCTTCAATTCAAGCGTGTTGGAGCTATTCCTCTGTAGAAACAGTGTTGTAGGATCTCCGGCCCATCCGTACTGGGCTCATTGATCTATAGATACAGTGGTGTAGGATTTCCCGTCCATGCTTTTTGGAGGTTCTCCTCCATAGAAACTGTGGTATAGGATCTCCAGTCCATGCTTGTTGGAGTTTCTCCTCCATAGAAACTGTGGTGTAGGATCTGCAGTTCATGTGTGCTGGAGGTTACCCTTATAGAAATTGTGGTGTAGGGTCTCCAGTCGATGCATGCTGTTGGTTATCTTATACAGAAACTGCGGAGAAGGATTTCCAGTCCATGCGTGATGGAGATTTTCCTCTATTGAAACTGTGTTGTAGGATTTCCAGTCCGTGCGTTTTGGAGGTTTTCCTATTTAGAAACTGAAATGTAGGACCTCCAGTCCATGCGTGCTGTATTTTTTCCTATAAAGAAACTGTGGTGTCAAATTTCAAGTCAATACGTGTTGGAGGTTTTCCACTATAGTAACTGTGGTGTAGGATTTCCAGTCCATGCTTGTTGGTGGTTTTCCTCTATAG
>JAUOBT010007498.1:0-13350 GCA_032362145.1 Hypanus berthalutzae
AGCTGATTTGAAGCAGCAGGGACTGGAAATATCGTCACAATTGATGGGGATCATAGAGATGCTGGATAAAAATCTGCTAGCCTGTACCAGAAAGCTTAAATTGATGGGGAAGGATGTTTGTCTTTCAGCAGGTTGCTGACCCCAAGCACACTGCCAGAGAAACTGTGAAGTGGCTTCAAATGATGAAAATTTGATGTCCCTGAGTGACCCATTGAGAGTGCTGTCCTTAACCCAATCGAACATGTCTGACAAGATCTCAGGATTGCTGTGCACTGTTGCTCCCCAACTAACCTGGCATTGCTTGAGCAATTCTGCAAGTAAGAATGTTCAAATCTTGCTCCATAATGTTGTGCAAAGCTAATAGAGACTTATCCAAAAAGACAGCTGGCTTTTTGGATAAGTTGTGAGAGTGGTTTGATTAACTATTGAGCAAAAGGGGATGAATACTTTTGGATGTTTCAGCTTATTATTTTTCAGTTCTTCATGCTTTATAATTTTCCCAGTTTATTGTGAAAAAAGAAACATGTGATTCACAAATAAAAATGCTTAATTAAATTCATCAAAATCCCTTGCTTGAAATACTTCAGCATGACACTGTTCATTTCCTCAAGGGAGGGCCCAGTGGAGCTCTGCAAATACTGGGAAAACAGTCTATGAGTTTGATCTTCATATATCAGAATAGACACTAACTCATCCAATAATTAGACTAGATTGACTTTCAATATTACCAGAGAAAGTGATGGGGATTCAAAGCCACTGAACTTCAAATTAGTACAAAACTGAAGAAAACCGACCTTCTTTTTTTGTAATGATGTTGGCAAGACCTTTAAACAGCTGTGCTCTATTACATAGTCTTTGCTACAAAGTAGAAACTTGTACATTATTAACTCTGAATGTTCTACTTGATTCGGCTTCTGGATCTGTGAACAGGTAATTAAGCACTTGTTAAGCATCCTTTTGCTGTCTTTAGAAGTGAAGCATATCTATTCACTGCAATTCACTCTGGTCACTATCAGCAATTACATTGAAAGCCTTCATCTCCTGCCCCTATGCTTTATGGTCTGAAAAGCATTTATTTGTGAACACTCTTGGAAAATGCTGTATGCTGTTGTAAAAGAGTGTTTTTGCTTTGAGGGAGACAATGACTAAATCTGTTTTATCCAGCTCATAATCGGTAATTAATTTATGGAATAAGATCCATAAAAAGGATTATATGTAGAATGTGACATTCCAAGCTTTATAGCTGAAGCAACTATTCAATGCAACTCTTGCAATTACTAAATGCCCAGGAGAATTCCAATATTAGTTTATCTTGACACTGCTAATTTTGATCATTAATTTGTGGCATTTTCAAGGCATAAAAGGGGGAAAAATGTTGGATTGTTAGGGATGGTTTGGTAGAGAGAAGTTGCATGTCTCCCACCCCCCCACCCCGCCACCTTTCACACCAACACACCTTCAGATTCTACTCTCACCTGTGCACTGGGGGCAATTTGCAGTAGCAGATTAACCTACCAACCCACGCATCATTGAAATGTGGACAGAAATAAACCCATCCAGTATGTGATCCATGCTGTCAGAGGAGAATTTACAAACCACACAGACAGCACCAGAGGTCAAGACAGAGCCTCAGTAACCCAAGCACTGTTCTGAGTCTGTTGATATAAGACCAGGATCATTAATGATCAGTTTGGTTCAGGTCAGGAGGAGAGATTCAACAAAGCTCTCAAATGTGTAAGATATTGGTTATTTTTGTCCTTGGCTATGTTTCTGTAAGCCAACATTTTGACTTATTTCAGAGGAACAATTTGCTTCCTGATGAAAATAACATAGTACATTTACAAGAGGATTTAAAGGCACTGAAACTACATGAGGCAGAGGCAGTGAATTAAATGAAAGAGCTGTACCAGCAGGTGAAGGGTTTGGATGACCACTTGCAGATGCGTGCCGTCTGGTCATAATAATGGGACCTTCCAGCATCTTGTGTCTCACATTACACATTTCAGAATAATTAACATGTAATTTGCATTTCTAAATCAGAGGATCTAAACAGTCCCAGGCCACATCTTAAATTAAGATGTGCTCTAGAGTAGTTCTCAGGTTGAACTGAAATGCTTTCAGTGGCACCTTGCACGAACTGGCGGTCGGTGGAAGGATTCTCCAAAGAAGAATGCTACAAATGAGCTACACAAAGAGCTGATGACCGTGTGATTTAGTGAAGCCCAGGCACAAGCTGGACTGTGAGAGTTGAGGCATAGAGTGCTGGAACTGGAGATTCAGTTAGCTATCATAATCATGACAAAACTACGTCTGTCACACACTATGCAGGACAGCATATCAAAGAGCTGCAGTCTCAGCTGTGTGAGACCAGCCCCAAGCAAGCTGAGGTGGACTGTAAGGTGAGCATCAGTTAAAACTCCCTTTAAAACATTACCTGCCACGTTCAGCCTGCTCAACGAAAGATGGTTTGCTATCTAGCAATTTACAAACGTGACCTGTAAAAGGAATGTAGAGCAATTCTAAGCATCCTAGAGGAGCTGAGTACTCAGTAAATCAGGAAAGTACAGGGTATATTTTAGTGCTTGAATTAATCATCGAAGATTATACCAGGACATTCGGAGCAACTCGCCAGATGCGGGTATTCATCACTCTTATGGAGCACCCCAAATGCAATGAATGTTTATATCGTGCCTCTTAGTGTTTTACAGTTAAAAATAAATAATGGCCTGAAAATGTTTTTGATATTGAGCTACAAAGGCAACTAAAGGCAAAAAATGCTTATGTTGAGCCATTTAAACTGGGGTTGCACAAGTGTGTGTAGTTGGAGGAATGTTAATGCTTCAACTTAATGATGGTTTGAAAGGTGCAATGCATGAACTGCATGTAATGCTGGAGTGAGTTGATCAGAGCAATTTGCTTTGGATGAACAAGGTCTTGTGTAGAGAACTCATGGTTGTGGGTGGAGCCAGAGTTGGACAACGCTACTTGTCATTTGGCCATTTGGCTTATCGAGTTTACTGTACCATTTCACTTCCCATTCAACCCCATTCTGCTGCCTTCTTCCCGTATCCCTTCATGCCCAGACTGATCAAGGATCTATCAACATCTGCCTTATATATACCCAATGACTTGGAATCCACAGCTGTCTGTGGCAACAAATTCCACATATTCATCACTCTCTGGTTAAAGAAATTACTCTTCATCTCCATTCTAAATGGATTTCGGAGGCTGTGTCCTCTGGTCTTAGACACCCCCACCATAGAACATATCCTTTCCACATCCCCTGTATTAAGGCCTTTCAACATTCAATAGTTTTCAATGAGATCCTCTCTCATCCTTCCAAATTCCAGTCAACACAGCCCCAGAGACATCAAGAGCTCCTCTTATGATAAGTTATTTTTGTGAATGTTCTTCATACCTTCCCCAATATCTGTGCATCCATTCTTAGATGAAAGGCCCAAACCTGCTCAAAATATCCTGTGAGGCCTGGCCAGTGCCGTGTTAAGCCTCAATAATACTTCCTTGCTTTTAGATTCTAGTCCCATGAAAATGAATGTGACCAATGCATTTGCCTTCCTAACCAGTGACTCCACCTGCAAATTAACCGTTAGCAAATCCATAAAACTTCCAAGTCCCTTGCAATCTTCTCCAAATCTTCTCTCCAGTTAGAAAATCATCTATGCATTTCTTTCCTGTTCCAAAGTGCATAAGCATGCACTTCCATCTGCCACATTTTTGTCCACTCTTCTAATATGTCTGAATATGTCTAATATGTCTCCTGTAGCCTCTCTGCTTCTTCAACACTTCCTGCCACTCGACCTATCTTTGTATCTTCTGCAAACCTGGCCACATAGACATCAATTCTGTCATCAAAATCATTCACAAAGAAGTGGTCCTAACACATATCTTTGTGGGACACTACGAGTTACCTGCAATCAAGCAGAAAAGGCTACCTATATTTCCACCCTTTCCCTCCTGCCTATCAGCCTGTGCTTTGTACTTGTTTGAATCTTTCCTGTAATACCATAGGCGCTTTTTTTTAGCAGCCTCATTTACAGCATCTTATCAAACCCCTCATAAAATCTATGTATACATCATCCACTGATTCTCCTGTGTATATTCTGCTTGTTATTTTTTCAAAGAATTCCACCACATTTGTCAGGAGAGATTTTCTCTTAAGAAAACCATGCTGACTATTTTATCATATGCCTCTAGCTACCCTATCATCACATCCTTAACAATTGACTCCATTATCTTCTCAGCTACTGAGGTCAGACTAACTGGCCTATAATTTCCTTTCTTCTGCCTCTCTCCCCCCTTGAAAAGTGGAATAACTGTTGCAATTTTTTCAGTCCTCTGGAACTATACAAGAATCCACTGATTCTTGGAAGATCATTTCTAATGCTTCCACAATCTCAAATGTTTATAGCAGATGCCTACTTTCACAACGTGCAATTGTCATTGTTGGATATCATATTGGATTTTCAATCCACCACCTTTCATGAGATGGATTCAGAAAGAACAAAGTAATGCCATTTTGACAAGCAAGGCCTGCCGAAAGGAAAAGAACCAAAGGGAGATTAACTGAGGTGAACAGTTTGATTGGAGGGATAAGAATAGGTGTTTGTTTTGGTGCCTGCATTGAAGTGTTTTCTGAGGATCTTTGTTCTTTAGATATTCAGTTGTCTTCAAGTAGCCAGCTTTCTTCTATTTAAAATATTTTCTTTGTTTCTTGATCTGCCATGCTTCCTGAGTCACCAGGCATTCTTAACAAATTATATTTTGCTTCATAAAGGTGTGAGCTTTCATAAGCCTGTTGAGTCAATGCAGCTAGCTCTATCATTGTGATATCAATATTCTTAATATTTTGAATATTGTATGAGTGAATACATCACCAGTATACATTCAGAGCATTGAATTTTAAGCTTCAATTCTCAGTAAGGAATTCATTGGGATGCATCTGAATGCAATAACTGTTATCAATGTGTTCAAGTATAAAAGCTGATGATGTATTTAATTTGAGAACTATAAATGTTTTCAAGTATTTGATTCCTCTGCCCCTGCACTAAATTCTGCAATGAATGGAGCCTGTAGAGATTCTGGTGATGTTGTGTGCTGAGATTGAATGGAGCTACAAGATTAAACTAACAGAATGATGCAACACTTATTTTCAAAATTACAGTCAGAATAAAAACATTTCTAACCCTCCACCACCATAATTCAGTAGGAAAAAACATATCTGCTTGTGCTTACTTTATGTAGGCACTAGGCTACAGTATATCTTTCGCCTCGTGCAGTAACGTATTCACAGCTATCCAAAGTAGGTTTTTGAACAGAAAACACACACAGCTGATACTATTTAAAACCTGTTTGCTCTAAGTACCGTATATTGTCTAACAGATACACACGTATGCACTGTTCAGGCTTGTTAGAAACTGTTCTTCAATAGTCTCCTGTTCCAATTAAGCGGCGCAATGTACCAAGCAAACAAAGGGAATCTTGGCAAAATTCTTGATTAGTGTTTTGCTCGTAAAATGTTGTCCCAAACAAATGGCTGGCCTGATTGTCCAATTTACTGGAAATGACCTGTTTTTTGCAACAGAAATATACAGCATATTTGCTCACTGCATCATTTAGTTCATTAATAAGCCTTGCTTATTATGTGCCAGTCATTGTAAAAAGATGGAATGGGCTGATTTGCAGTGCAGTTATGTGAGGTGGGACTGAATATGATGAAATTAGAGGCCAGCAGTTACCTACTTTTGGAGATGTAGATCAAGTGTTGGAAAGACTCTGGGAGAAAAACTGAAGTGGAGCGGTGGGGGCAGTAGATTAATGGTAGGAGTGTGATAAAGGTGTTAATAAGCATTTCAGTTATCTGCAGATATAAATCAATGTCAAGTGTGCTCTGAGCAGCATGATTAATATTCCCTGTTGATGGTCTAAGGGAAAAGTTGGCCCTCAATTCAGAAGTTGCTTCTGAGGTCACAAAGGTAGCTTGCAGCAGCAATTATTAGCCATTTATATTTTCCACTTCAAAATTCCCTGGAACTGTTATCTTTACTTGTGGAAAAATGATTTCATAAAGAAGATATTAATGCAGTTAGACTTCTAGGTAAATCTGCTTAAATTTGTTAAACACTTAGTATAGAGACAGTGGAAATAATCACTTCCTTTGCATGTTTATAAATAAAACAGTTATTTAGCTGTTACTAAGCAGTCAACTGAGTTCATAGGCTTTTTTCTAATTTTGTAGCTAAAATCCAGTAGAACTCCTTAAAACAACAGTTTCAATTTAACAACGTAAGCATTGAAAAATAGTCAAGGTTATTTTAAAGGCAAGCATTTGTGTATTTTCACAGTTTGTTTTCAGTCTTTATTTAAAGAGGCAGAAAGCTGTTGATACTTTGGTTAAAATCTGTATGGTGATTTGCTGAAGGATACAAACACATTAATGCTGAAGTGAGAGATGGTAATCTAATGTGAACCTTGCACCCTAAGTGTGTTACAGCTGCAACTTTTTATCTCTAAGCAATTTATCCCGGATAGAGAAGGGGCAGAATTTGAGAAGATTAGAGCTTAGTTAGTTATTGGAGCTCAAAGTCATCACCTGAACTTCCAGCTGGGTTCTTCACAGGCCTCTGGCTCTGTGCTCAATTAAGTAATTTCATTTTATCTAGAACTTGCCTTTGTTGTTGCTGGCTTCTCTAGTTTTCATTCATTCGAGTTGCCATTCTCTCCTTTTCATCTATCTCTTGCTACTCGCACTTTCTCCAAATCATTTGCAATGGGCATACATTTGCTGCTATCGTTCAGCTAGCACCATTACGGTTTGCATAATGGTATCTCTTGCTCTTTATAGGAGGCCCTTTTAGGATTGATGACTCCTATTCCATTCTGACATAAGTGGTGAGGCCAATTTCAGATGTGACAGTAGTACAGAAGATGCTGGCAAGACATCAAGTGGATAGTATTGGACATGGGGTGCAATTTTTGTCATTTATCCTGGCCTTCTACCTGCTCCCAACACATGGACTTAATATTTTCAGTCTCACTATCTTCCTATCCACACTGCATGATTTCGAGGAGATGATGAAGAGGTTGTGCAGTTTTCCAATGAGATGGAATTTTTTATTCTGCTTTCCTGCGACAACAGAGCACAGATCAATGCCTTTATTTTCAAGAATCTGGCAGGGAAATCAATTGCATGCTTTGCCCAACTAACTGAGCAAGAATATGTCAGGTTTTGGAAGCCTAAACTGAGTAAAGCCCTTGAGGAAGACGGAAGAAGCAGGATTTAAGCTGACTGAAAAGGGCCATGAAATGCCTTTTTAAGTAGGATTATGGATAATTCCTAGGTATATTGTACATCTATTTACAAGAGTGTAGCTGGGGAAAAGTGAGATCCACTCAAAGATAAAGGAGAGAATTCATGTGTATTTTACATTTATATTCACCAAAGAGACGCAAACAACTGATGACGAGATTAGGGAATGGCATGGTGATAATCTAGAGCATGTCAATATTAAAGAAGAGGAGAGTTGGATTTCTTGAAAATATTAAGGTGGCTTTGTCCCAAGGACCTGATTGGGTCTGTCCCAGAATACTGAAGTATGCATGGGAGGAGATTGTTGGTTTTTCGACCAAGATTTTTAAAACCTCTTTAGCCATAGGTAAGATTGCAAGAGACTTGAGAAGAGTCAAAATTGTTCCTTTATTTACTGAAGTGGAGCAGGGACAACAGGGAATCTGTAGGCCAGTGGCAGGACAATCACTGTTGATGATTTAGAGGGGGAGGATCTACTCACATTTGCTGAAGCATTTGTTAAGGGCTTGCAGATGGTTCTCTCAAGAATAAAGGAGCAAGTCCAAATGAGATTGGAGGCAGAATCAGATGTACAACAACACTCTTAAGGTTTGCAGGCCATTACATTGAAATGCAGAGCATAGAAAACCTACAACATTGTACAGGCCCTTTGGGCCACAAAGCTGTGCCAAACATGCCCTTACCTGAGAAATTACCTAGACTTTCCCATAGCCCTCTATTTTTCTGAGCTCCATATACCTGTTCAGGTGTCTCTTGAAAGACCCTATCGTATCCACCTCCAACACCGTCACCGGCAGCCCGTTCCATGCATTCATCACTCTCTGCATAAAAAAAACTTAACCATGATATCTCCTCTGTACCTACTTCAAAGGACTTTTAAAACATGCCCACTCATGCTAGCCATGTCAGCCCTGTGAAAAGCCTCTGACTATCCAAATGATCAATGCCTCTCATTATCTCTCACTCCAAGGAAAAAAGGCCAAGTTCACTCCTACAAAGCAAAACATAACATCATGATTGGGAAGTTTGCTAAGGCTATTGAGAAGAGTTTAAGCTAGGATTGCTGGGGGTTAGGAATCAAACTGAAGAGACAGAACAAGAAGTGGTTGGCTCATAAATAGAGAAAGCTTGGATTCAGTGTGAGAGGGAGGATAGGCAGGAGATTGAGAAGAGATGCACTCAGACTGATGGTTTGAGATGTGTCTATTTTAATGCCAGGTGTACTATGAACAAAGTGGATGAGCTTAGGGTGTAGATCAATACTTGGAGCTATGATGTTGTGGCCATTACAGAGATTTCGATAGCTCAGGGGCAGGAATTGTTACTTTGAGTGCCAGGGTTTAGAAGTTTCAGAAAGGACAGTGAGGGAGGAAAAATATGTGGGAGCATGGCACTGTTGAACAGAGATAATGTCATGGCTGTAGAAAAGGATAAAGACATGGAAAGATTGTCCTCGAGGCTCCATGAGTGGAAATTAGGTGCAGGAATGGGCCAATAACTCTACTGGGTGTTTTCTTTAATACACCATTCAGTAGTAACAAGGATATTGAGAAGCAGATAGACAGACAGATTCTGGAAAGGTGGAATAATAACAGGGTTGTCATGGTGGGAGATTTTAATTTCCCAAATATCGATTGGCATGTCCCTAGAGCCAGGGGTTTAGATGGGGTGTAGTTTGTTAAGTGTGTTCAAGAAGGTTTATTGATACAGTATGTAGATAAGCCTACAAGAGGAGAGGCTGTACTTGATCTGGTATTGAGAAATGAACCTGGTCAGGTGATATCAGTGGAAGACCATTTTGGAGATAAGGATCATATCTCTGTCTCCCTTACCACAGCATTAGAGAGGGATAGGAACAGAAAGTTAGGAAAAATGGAGTAAGGGGAAATACGAGGCTAATAGGCAGGAACTTCAAAGCATAAATTGGAAGCAGATGTTCTCAGGAAAATGTATGTAAGAAATGTGGCAAATGTTCAGGAGATATTTGTGTGGATTTCTGCATAGGTATGTTCCATTGAGACAGGGAAAGGATGGTAGGGTACAAGAACCATGGTGCAAAAAATGTTGTTGTAAATCTCGTCAAGAAGAAGAGTTTATGAAAAATTCTAAAAGTTAGATAATAATAGAGAGCAAGAAGATTATAAGGCTAGCAGGATGGAGCTCAAGAGAGAAATTAGGAGAGCTAGAAGGGCCGTCAGAAGGTCTTGGCGGACAGGTTTAAGGAAAACCCCAAGACATACTACAAGTATGTTAAGAGCAAGAGGATAAGACGTGAGAGAGTAGGACCAATCAAATGTGACAGTGGAAGAGCGTGTATGGAACTGGAGGAGATATCAGAGGTACTTAATGTGAACGTTACTTCAGTATTTACCATGGAAAACGATCTTGACGATTGTAGGGATGACTTACTGTGGACTGTAAAGCTTAAGCATGTAGATTTTAAGAAAGAGGATATGCAGAAGCTTTTGGAAAGCATCAAGTTGTATAATTCACCGGGACTGGATGACAAAGTACCCCAGGCTACTGTGGAGGTGAGGGAGGAGATTGCTGAGCCTCTGACAATGATATTTGCATTATCAATGAGGACAGGCACATTATGATTAAGAATAGACAGTATGTCTTTGTGAAAAGCAAGTCATGCCTTACAAACCTGATTGAATCTTTTGACGATGTGACGAAACACTTTGATGATGGTAGAGCAGTAGATGTACTGTATATGAATTTCAGTAAGGCATTTGACAAGGTACCCCATGCAAGGCTTATTGAGAAAGAAAGGAGGCATGGGATCAAATGGGAAATTGCTTTGTGGATCCAGAACTGGCTTGCTCACAGAAGGTAAAGTGTGATTGTAGATGTGTCATATTGTACATGGAGGTTGGTCACCAGTGTAGTGCCTCAAGGATCTATTCTGGGATCCCTACTCTTTGTGAATTGTATAAATGACCTGGATGAAGAAATAGAGGGATGGGTTAGTAAGTTTGCTGATGACACAAAGGCTGCAGGTGTTTTCAGAATTTACAACAGAACATTGACAGGAAGCAAAAAATAGGCTGAGAAGTGGCAGTTGGAGTTCAACCCAGATAAGTGTGAGGTGGTTTATTTTGGTAGCTCATATATGATAACAAAATGTAGAATTAATGGTAAGACTCTTGTCAGTGTGGAGGCTCAGAGGGATCTTGCGGTCTGAGTCCATAGGATACTCAAGGCTACTGTGCAGGTTGACTCTGTGGTTAAGAAGGTGTATGGTGTATTGGCCTTCATAAATCGTGAAACTGAATTTAGGAGCCGAGAGTTAATGTTGCAGCTATATAGGACCCTGGTCAGACCCCATTTGGAGTATTTTGCTCAGTTCTGGTCACCTCACTATAGGAAGGATGTGGAAACCATAGAAAGGATGCAGAGGTGATTTACAAGGATGTTGCCTGGATTGAGGAGCATTCCTTATGAGAATAGGTTGAGTGAACTCAGCCTTTTTTCCTTGGAGCGTCGGAGGATGAGAGGTGACTTGATAGAGGTGTATAAGATGAAGAGAGGCATTGATTGTGTGGATAGTAAGAGGCTTTTCCCAGGGCTGAAATGGCTAGTACAAGAGGGCACAGTCTTAAGATGCTTGGAAGTAAGTACAGAGGAGATATCAGGGGTAAGATTTTTATGCAGAGAGTGGTGAGTGAATGGAATGAGCTGCCAGTGATGGTGGTGGCGGATATGATAAATCATTTAAGAGACTCCTGAACAGCTATATGGAGCTCAGAGTATGGGCTATGGGTAACCATAGGTAATTTCTCAGGGAAGGACATTTTTGGCACAGTTTTGGGGGCCGAAGTGCCTGTATTCTGCTCTAGGTCTTCTATGTTTCTATGAATGGCAGTGATGTTTCACGCCCAGATGATCTCATGCTTGCTTTGAAAAGGAGAATGAAACTACAAATCTGAGGATCCCTGTAGCACATGGGGACTCTGTGATCTCTGTCTCAGAGGCTAACAGAAGACTGTCTTTCATGAGGGTGAATGCTCGCAAGGCAAAGGCCCTGGTGGAGTACCTCCAACTGGCACTGGTGTTCAAAGACATTCAATCTCTTATTGCCACAGTCAAAATTTCTCCTGCTCTTCAAAGGCCAACAATTAAAAATATGTTAAGAAGAACAGTATGAACTGCGTTAATGACTAATGTCCAGTAGCACCTACCTTGTGGTAATGAAACGTTTGTGCAACTCACTTTTGCTGTAATTAACTCCTATCTCAGCAAGGACTTGGATCCACTGCAATTTCCATATCTCCACAGTAGCTCTACAGCAGATGTGATCTCATTGGCTTTTCATGTGGCCTTGGACATGAAACAATATAAATACATGAACAATATAACTACCTATCACAAGATGCTGGTCATTTACTACAGCTCAACATTTAACACAATCATTCCTACAGGTCTGTTTGAAAATCTCCAAAACCTGGGCTTCTGTACCTCTTACTGCAACTGGATCCTTGACTTCCTAACCAGAAGACCAAATAGTGTGTGCAGTTTTGAAATAACATCTCCACCTCACTGAAATCAAATGCTCTTCATATGATGAACTTCACAACTGCAGAATCATTTTTGTGAACCTCCTTTGAACCGTCTCTAATGTCTGCACATACTTTCTCAGATAGGGTCCCAAAACTTCTCACAATACTCCAAGTGAGGCCTCACCAGTGCATTATAAAGCCTCAATGTTACATCCTTGCTTTTATATTCTGGTCCTCTTGAAATGAATGTTATAACTGCATTTGCCTTCTTCACACCATCGCAACCTGTACATTAATCTTCAGGTTGGTACTAGTACTCCTGTGTCCAATTACACATAAGATCTTTGTACTTTCCCTCCATCTAGAAAATTGTTTACACTTTCATTTCTTCTACCAAAATGCATGATTGTACCATTCCCAACACTGCATTCTAAATGCCACATATTTGTCCATTTTTCTAATTTGCCAAAGTTATTATGTAGCTTCTCTAATTCACCAAAAGTACCTGCCCCTCCACGTGTCTTCCTATCATCCTCAAACTTTGCTACTAAGCCACTATCGACTCCACTGTCCAAGTCATTGACTTATGACGTAGAAAGAAGCAATCCCAACACAGACTCCTGTGGAACACCACTCATTACCGGCAGCCAAACATAAAAGTCTCCTTTATTTCCACTCTTTGCCTCCTGCCAATCAGCCGCTACTTTATTATCCCTGCTTGTATTTTTCCTGTAACACCATGACCTCTTAACTTGTTCAGCAACCTCATGGCAAAGATCTTCTGAAAATTTAAGTACACATCAAACAATTCTCTTTAGTCCATCCTGCTTGTTACTACTTAAAGGAATTTCAATGGATTTGTCATGCAAGATATTCCCATAATGAAACCATGCTGACTACGGCATATTTTATCAAGGTACCCCGAAACTAAAATAACAAGGATAAATTTCCCCTTGTACTACAACCCCACAAGCTTCCACATTCTGCATTTCATTTGTTGTAATCTGCACCATCTTGACAGGGCTACCACTAAACACATCTTACCCTACCCCATCACTCTCCGGTTTCTACAAGGATCATACTCTCCATTGTTCATTCACATACTCCATCCCTCCCCATTGATATTTCTCCTGAAACTTATCCTTGTAGGCAGTACAAGTGCTACACTTGCCCATACACCTACTCCCTTATGACATATTAAGGGCCCCATACAGTCTTTGCAGGAGAGCATCATTTCACCAGCTCGGGTCATCTATTTGGCTTTCATCTATTCGGGTCATCTATTGACCTTTCTGTTTGGCTTGCTCTCTGCATCAGTGAGACCCAAAATAAATTAGGGGACCACTTTGTTGTGTGCTTTTACTCCATCTTCAACAGGTAGGATTTACTGGTGGTCATTCATTTTGATTCTACTTCCCATTCCCATTCAGACATGCTGTTCCATGGCCTCCTTCATTGCCAGGATGAGCCTTTTTGCAGACTGAAGGAGCAACATCCAACTGCCTAGGGTTGCTTTTGCGT
>JAUOBT010013293.1:0-13289 GCA_032362145.1 Hypanus berthalutzae
AGGATGATGAAGCTTCCGGAGATGGTGAGAAGTAAGATCACAGACCTCCTCCTGCTCTCCATCTCCGGGTCACTGCGATTCTCCGCCTTGCTCTGACCCCTCAGCCCCTTACGGACGCGACTAGTCACTAAGATGTGTCTGACTGTCAGAGCGGTGAACAGCAGAATTAATACGAACGGGAGTAATGGCGTTAGAACAGTAGTAAAACAGGCAAATCCTAGCCACCCGGGATCCGTATAATAACTCGGCTTCCGAATACAGTCCCAGGGTATATTGTCAATCACCTTTGCAGGATGATATATAAAGAAATAGGGCACATTTTTAAAACAGAGCAGAACGCCGGTTGTTGTCAGAACCACAGCCGCAGTTTTCCCGGTGCAATACTTTGCGTTCCGCTTCTGGCAACAGATGGCGACAAACCGATCAAACGTAAAAGTGACGGTGAACCAGACAGAACAGTCTGTGGCTGCCGCTCTCAGGACGGTATTCGCACTGCATATGGTGGTGATGTCCAGGAAAGTCCCGGAAAAGTAATAATAACTGATCCGCCGCAGTAGGACATCAAAGATGATGGTTAGTAGATCTGCGATTGCCATGGCCACAAGGTAGCGAGTGGTGCAGGTGGAGAGGCCGCATTTTCCCCGGGACAGGATCACAATCGCCATTAGATTCACTGGGGGAAACATGGAAATGAGTAAGGGAATCACGGTCTCGCCGAACCGCTGATCACAGGAAAGAGATAAACTGGAAATTGAGAACAATCAAACTTTGCACAAAACAGGAGCAGGTTTTGCGCAGGAGGCATTGTCAACGGATGACGGAGGGCATTTTGTGTGAATTTATACATATCTCCAACCACAAGGATTTGGACAAACGTTTAAGGCCACAATACGTCGGCAACTTTGTCTGTGACGCTGATTGCCGCGTTCCCGTCACCTATGTACTGCCACTCTCCCCATATAGCGAAGCCCCCCTCCCTCCACCAATTTTCATTACAAAGCTCAAAACAAATTTACTTCCGCCGTTCGCAAGTCTTTGTTTCCACCTGGACTCCCCGCTTATCATCCGCACACAGGGGCCCCGCTTAGATCGTTTTTTTTTTGTAATTGAGCAGCTACTCTTGGCCGGGGCCCTAATAACACTACCTCAAAATATCCGAACAGAAAGTTCCAATTCTCTTTTAAAGTTTCTGCCTGACCTGTTGAAATTTTGAAATTCTGCTTGACCTGTTGAAAAAACGACTAGCTACTTCAAAATATCTGCCTCTTTTGGGGTTGCTCCAAATAACTGAAGCATTATTCCAAATGTTTCGACCCTCATTGCTGCAGAGCGGAATATTTTATGTGTTCAGTCTGACATCCAGCTGACACCGCTGGGTTACCACTTAACTCCCTTTTCACCACGGAAAGGAGGGCGAGGGAACAATCTGTGGTATACGAAAACCCGCACAGACACTATTTGCACTCCCAAATCTCTCCGTGGTTCGGGGTCTAACTCACAAGAGATGTCTACCGCCATCCGCTGAATCTCACTCCGGTTTCCTTTCCCACGTTACTTTCCAACCTCTATCCATTTCTTAAAACACAGCGCAATATCTTCAAAATTGAACTGAAAGCTTGTCACACCATTGGCATCGAATAATGCCAAGTAGCCCTTAAAAGTGCTGATCGGTGTTTGTTGTGACAGAGGACTTGCACTGATAAATCAAAACCGCCTGCCATGGATCCACAAAATGAATGCATCTCTCAGATCTTCCACTCTGCATCTCTTTCACCTGCCGGTTTATTTTCAGCCAGGAATTAAACTACAAGGAAGCTTCTGAACGAACAGAGTTTCGTCAGAATGACTGCCCCGCACTCACCGATACACTGGTATCACAAAGCTGTCGGCAACTGAACAAGTCCAAACACCGCGTACACGGAACAACAAATGAACAAACGTCTGTAAGTTCGTCTCGGTTCTTACCAGGAACACCAATGACGGCAATGGCCATGAAATATATCTTTCTCACACGGTAAAATGTTTCAAGCATGCTGAATGAGATTCAACCTGGCTTCCAGCTGCCTGCGATCTCGCTGATGAAACTCTGAGCTGATGAATCTCCATTCATTTATACTCGCACCAGCACACTGAATATTAGATATTGTATAAGGATAGGACAAAAATAAGCATGATGCAATTCAGGTAAAATCCCAATTGTGATGATGTATACATAGCTAGACGGGAAATTGCCAAATCTCAATTAGGAAAAAAGACGAATCGAGAAGTCAGTGAAAGTTCTTGTGAAACACTCTGAAGCTCACCTGTCGATCTCATTGTCGTTATTAATGATCTCGCCCAATTCCTTTGTCAACAAGGTTGTACTCTCATTGGCTGCTCACTTTCACCTTGCAAATTATCTCGTTTATCGATCTTGCAGCAGAGATATCAGAAAGACAATGCTCTTTGTATGTGGGTGTAACGTAGTGAAGAATCGACAGCATCCACGTTCACGAAGATGATGAACGCATGCAAACAATGAATCAAATTAATTCTCGCTTTGTCGAGCAGTTCAACTGCATTCGCAAAAAACTTCATTTCCTGATAACCAATCATACCAATGTCAATCCAATTTCCCTTCCTACAGGAAAACACGAGGAAATCTGCAGATGCTCGAAATTCAAGCAACACACTCACACAATGCTGGTTGAACGCAGCAGGCCAGGCAGCATCTATATGGAGAAGTGCTGTCGACGTCTCGAGCCTGACGAAGGCTCCTTATAGATGATGCCCGGCCTGCTGCGCTCCACCAACATTTTGTGTGTTGCACTCTATGTATCGAATCACGCCCCCATCCTCTGCCATGATGAAACTAATCTCAGCTTGAACTAGTAACACCTTATTTTCAGTCTAGCTAACCTACGATCTGACGGCATGAACATCGACTTCTGCATCCCGATATTGATCCATTCCCCTTCCCTCTTTCACATTTCTCTATTGATATCATACATCGTCTCGACCCGCCCATCATTTCCCCCTAGTACCTCCCAATCCATTTTCCCCATGATCCACTTTCACATTCTATCAGACTCCTTCTCCTCCAGCCCTTTGCCCTTTCCAGAGATCACCTCCCAGTCTCTTATTTCTGACCTCATCCCGACCGATCGTACATCTTCTAGCTTTTTGGGTGTGAAAGGCAAGATGGCTCTTTCGGACAACATCGTTCAGGTAGCCCAAGGAGTGATCCCCTGCTTTGATGGCTCCAGGAAGATTCTGGGAAGCCAACGCTGCGATGGATCGGACGGCCATTGTGCGAAGGAACTTCCAGACGGTCCGGAAAGTAATGCTTGACAGCCTTTCTCCGTTTGAAGCGCCCATTAATCGCCGATTAAAGCGCAGAAGAATACTGAGATATCGTGACTGAGACTGAGAATGCAAAAGGCGAGCCTGAGTTTCCCCGTCGACCGCCTGCCTTTTCACCGTCGGTGGAGACGGTGCGACTTTCCGCAGTGTTGTTCATTGTGGCAGGCAGGTAGGCCTCTACCTCATGTTTTGCTCCTGTCTTTTGATGAATGTCGGTGACATCGGAGGGTAGTATCATGGTTGTGTGATTCGGATCTGTAATTTTAAGACGGTTTTTTTCTATTTTTTTTATCGCCCGTTCTTTTTTCCATTTTGTTGTGCGAGGGGAGAGTGGAGGTTGATGTTCAGTTTTGTTCTGTTAGCTTTTTATGCGAGAGAGGGGTGTTTGGGTCGGGGTGGGATCGACGTTCTTGCTTCCTGTTATTTTGTGGTTGGATGTGTTTTTTTGAGAGTTGATGATGAGACTGTCATTTCCGGAGGAGGAAGGTTGGATTTGATGCTACTTTCTGAAGGACGTTCTTTCTTTGTGTATGGTTCTCAGTTCCAGTAACAAATGGTGTTAGCTGTTCTGGCTAACAAAATGGCGTGTCTGTATTTTATAATGAAATGGCTTCTCTGTAATGCAGTAATGTGATCCAGTATCCCGTGTGTTTGGGTTATGGGTGTTGATAATGGGAAAAATAACCAATGGAAAATTGTTATGCTATCTTGTCTGTGTAAGTGGAGCAGGAGTTCGCGGTCTTTTTCAGGAGGAGAGCGAGGAGGACGGAAGTGTGTGGAGCGGGCAGCCGTTCCAGAGCAACGGATACAGGACGTCGGCGGTCCGGACGGTGGCCGAAGGAGCAAAAGGTCATTATTAAAAGGAGCCAGAGGCGTGAGCTCCAACATATTAAAATATGCGCTGAAACTGACAGACTGATTATTAGTTTGGCGCCTTTAGGTTTTCTGTTTCTACTAACCCGACACTAAGAAAATACTATAAAGTTGCAATTATTTACTCGGTTTTGCGTATTCTCTGGTATTTGCATTGTGAGCGAGTACTGGGGAGTCATTACACCGTATTTACACAGAAGTACTCCACTACTGGCCGGCCGACCGCGGATCACCCTCTGCGAACGGTGGTCAGCTGGGGACACGGAGGCTACATTTGTATTATGGCTATCTGGAGAAATACAAATTTCAGAGTTCTGCATGCATACATTCTTTCACCTATGAACAGATCTGGATATAGCTATCATCTTCCAGTCTGTAGATCCGAAGTTACGATGCCTATGGTGTAGTGTGCGCTGCAGGTGGAGAAGACACATCAGATCTTTCCCGGGACAGGATCACAATCGCTGCAAACTGAGAAAACTGAATAATGAATTCATGAATTACTGCCTGTCCGCCCTGCGGGTCTCAGCGCCTGCATTCGTGGATGGGGGCGGTCAGTGGGTTTGGTTGCGAGGTGTTAAGTGCAGGGATGTGACACTGAGGCCTCACCTTGAGTGTTGTGATCACTTTCGGGCCCATCGTCTTAGAAAAGTTGTGCTGCCATTTGAGAGGGTCCAGAGGACGTTCACAAAGATGATTCCAGGAAAAAAACGGGTTATCATATGAGGAAATTTGATGGTTCGCGCTCTGTTCCTCCTCATCCTTCTGAATCCCCGTGAACACAGGCCCAGAGCCATCAAGCGCTGTCCCACAAGCCCTTCTCATGGCCCTTTCTGGCTCTCCTAATTTCATTCTTAAGCTCCTTCCTGCAAACCTTATAATCTTCTAGATTCATATCATTACCTAGCTTTCTGAACTTTTCGTAAGTTCTTTTCTTCTTGACTAGATTTGCAACAACCTTTGTGCACCACGGATCTTGTACCGTACCATCCTTCCGATGTCTTATTGGAACGTTCCTTTTCAGAACCGCAGGCAAATATCCCCTGGAGTTGCAACATTTCTTCGATACGTTTCCCTGGGAATATCTGTTTCCAATTTATGCTTCCATATTCCTGCCTGCTAGCCTCATAGGTCCCCTTACTCCAATTAAACTTTTCCCTAACTTATCTGCTCATATCCCTCTCCAATGCTATGGTAAAGGAGAGAGAGTTGTGAACAATCTCTCAACAATGCTTTCTCATGGACAGAGTATTGACACCTGACCAGATGCATTTCCCAACACCAGATCAAGTGCAGCCTCTAATCTTGTAGTTCAATCTACCTATTGTGTCAAGAACCCCTCGTGAACACACCTAACGAGCCCTACCCCTTCTAACACCATCACTCAATGGAGATGCCCATCAATATTTGGGAAAATAAAATCTGCAAGCACAGCAACCCTGTTGTTATTACTATTCCATTCGAGAATCTCTCTCCCCCTCTGCTCCTCGATATCCCTGTTCGGGTTGTCTATAGAAAACACCCAGATGAGTTATTGACACCTTCCTATTCGTAACATTCACCCATAGAGACTCCATAGACTAGCGGTACATGATTCCTCCTTTTCTGCAGCCATAACACTGTATCTGATCAACAGTGCCACGCCCGTACCTCTTTAGCCTCCCTCCCTATCCATCCTGAAACATCTAAAGTCTGGCATTTGAAGTAACCATTCCTGCCCCTGAACCATCCAAAACTCCGTGATGACAGCAGCATCATAGCTCTAAGTGCTGATACACGCTGTGAGCGCATCCGCTTTATTCACAACACTCCTCGGATTAAGATAGACACATCTCAAACCATCGGAATGAGCTCGCCCCTTCTCTATCACCTGCCTATCCTCCCTTTCGCACTGTCTCTAAACTTCCTCTATTTGTGAGCCAAGCTCCCTCTCCATCGTCACTTCAGTTCGGTTCCCACCTCCCAGAAATTCCAGTATAAACTCAACTCAATAGCCTTAGCAAAGCTTCCCGCAGAGATATTTACCCCTGAGATTTAACTGCAACCCTTCTTTTTTTGTAAGATCACATTTGTACGAGAAGGGATCCTAATCGTTTAGAAATCTGAATCCCTGCCCTCTCCTCCAATCCCTCAGCCATGCATTTATACTCCACCAAGTTTTATTCCCATACTGACTGTTAGGTGGCACGGGCAGTAATTTCGAGATAACTACCTTTAAGGTCCTGCTTCTCAACTTCTTTCCTGACTCTCAGTAGTCTTTTTTTCAGGAGCTCCTCTATTTTCCTACCCATGTCGTTGGTATCAATATGTACCACGACCTCTGGTTGTTGTCTTTCCTACTTTAATATTCCGTGGACGCGATCAGAAACATCCCGGATGCTGGCAAGATTATCACTGTATTGCAGCTGGTGCTGTTCTGCTCGGTGTAAAGTGTCGGTTATATTTAAAATTGTCCTTCCCGGATTCTGATCGATGGCAAAACCAGCTTTAATCTAGGGGCATCAGCATCTTTCTATGAAATGTACTTTGTATTTATTGGCAAGCAAAGGTGACGCTCTAAGTTTGAACAATATAGCCTCCATTGAAGATCACAGAAAAACAAACCAAAAATAAAAAACACCATTGCTTTAAATCAGTTATTAGAATAAGTGTATTATTCTGTTATTTTCATATCTTATTTGAAAATACTTGCAAACTGGTCTTGTTTTCATCTTCTCCAGTCTAGTACCATAGCATATCTGCGAGCCTGCAGAGATAGAAAAGAAACTGGTGAAGCACTTCTCTTCTGGACAATTATTAATCTCTTCTGTGGTTTGCAATGAGCTTCTGTTAAATCTTAGGGATATAGAAAATGCGGAGGGGGCACTTTGATTGGATTTGCTCTTCGCAATATATTTGAAAGAAAGGTTTTTAAAGCTGCTGAATGTTTGTTTGAAAGTATATAGGTTACATTAAAATATATTTCTTGTTCACACAAAATGTCAGGCAAGCAGCGTTGTGTAATGTTCTATAGATCATTCCACAGTCCGAGTCGAAGTAAAGATATTATTAGATTCTCCTGTCGGATTCTTCCCCAACAGTTTGTGTGTTTACTGATATTCTTGTGAAAACAAAATAAAATCTTATGATCTTAATTTTAATGCGCTAGAAATCTCATCAATGATGCCAGATTTGAGGTATCGACTGATCAGTTTTGTATTTTGCTAAACGAATAACCGTTATATTTGCTGGTGTGAGCGGGCATTAACAATTCAATATAATACGAATGTTGTCACACTAACCGTTCCTAACGGGCGAAAATGCGACCAATAATAATTGAAAGCAAACAAGAGGAAATCTGCAGATGCTGGAACTTCAAACAACATACACATAATGCCGGTGTAACACAGCAGGCCAGGCAGCATCTATAGGGAGAAGCGCTGTCAATGATAATTGAAAATCGACTTTGGTCTTATAGTTTTGCTGAGGGACGTGTTTACAGACAAATTGAGTAGCAGCGACATTACTAGAAAGCTGTCTCGTTTTGATTATTTCTACCACTAGTAATGTTTATCCCGTGTAAACGTTTATGCAACACGCGTGAAGATTGAAACATTGACTGCACAGAAGCTAAAGTAGAAATGTTCAACCTGTTCAACCAAATTACATTACTCCGTTCTTCAGTCGCTATGGTCCGCCGTCCGAGCGATAAAAACAAGTTATTTCTCTTGGTGTTCATGTCATGCAGTCCCGCTCTGCTGTGTAGTGCCTTACCCATATGGAAACCAGACCAGATGCAGACCAGATGTTTATCACTGAGACCACGACGTAGACTAGAAGACCACTTCGCCCAGCATCTACGTTCCGTCCGCCAGAACAGGCGGGATCACCAAGATACAAACCATTTTAATACCCCGTCCCTTTCTGATATGTCCATTCATGACTTCCTAACTGTCGCGATAAGTCCACACTTACGTTGGAGGAAGAATAGTTTATATTCCGTTTGGGTAGGTTTCAACCTGATGGCATGAATATTGATTTCTCAAAGTTCCAGTAATGCCTCCCCTTCAACCTTTCCACTCCTTTCTCTCTCTCACATATTAGCTCCTTACACGCCATCACCTCCCTCTGGTCCTCTTCCTCACACCCGTTTTTGTCTTTCTTCCATGGCCTTCTGCCTGTCCACCAATCAACTTCCTATCTCTTTACTTCATCCCTCCACCTACAAGTTTCCCCTGTTGTCTGTCGTTTCTGTTGGCCCTCACACCACCTTTCCAATCTACTCAGCATTTCTTACCTCCAGTCTTGTCAAAGGGTTTCGGCCCGAAATGTCGACTGTACTCTATACCATAGATGTTGCCTGGCCTGCTGATATTTCCATAATTTTGTTTGTGCTGTTGGGATTTCAGCATCTGCAGACTTTTTCTTGTGCAGGTGTATTTTGACAAATTGCAATCTATTGGCATTACAGCAAAAACACATCAGTTGTACTTTTACGATAAAAAAAACAAACTGGTGTACGGCATAAGCGGTGATCCTGCCTTTGAGATTAGCGCTGCAGCTATCGGACAGAAGCATTTGGACTAATTCTCCCACTTATTTCTGAACTATTCTGTTATATGGGTCAGTAATACACATAATACAGGTCGGCATTTACTGGCACCTTTGATCCAGCTCATCGTTATCAGCTGAATGCAGGAGTTGCTTAATCTCCAATTGAATTTGATGCACAGTGGAGGGCTTTAAAATGTGGGTGTCTAAGGAATGCATTTCAGTGAATGATCAGGACACGCTGTTCCATCATCATTGTGGTCAGTATTAAGGCTCCAGAGACAACAACGTTATCATCGTCACGATGGACGTCTGTATCTTGGTCTGTCAATATATCATCATCTCAGCTCACTGAGCTGGTTAACATCCAAAATTACAATGACAACATCGGTACGGTTGGTGACCTGTTTTCAAAGTTCAGACCATTCTACATATCGCATACAACAACCCGTCATTGTTCTGACTTTCCAGCATTGCATTCAATGTGCCTGTTCGTGTCCGCTGTTCGGCAGTTCCTGCCCAGGGATTACCTCTCCTGGAGGCCAGAGAAATGAGTCTGAGTGTGATTAATGGAGATTTCGGGCAGATTCATCAGGGATGTGTCTCACATCCGTCCCCATCTGCAGAGAACTCTGCCTTAAAATGTTTACTCCTATTGGACCAAGTCTTCCAAATAATTGCAACATCTATAATAATCACATGTCTTATTGTCATCCTTATTCCATATTTCACCTATGCAGGACTACAATTAGTTAACTGCATCTATTTCTGACTGCAATTAATCGGATTTGCGATGTGCAATAATTCTCTTTGTTGATTTACCCTGCGTGGTTGAAACAACACAGCCCTGAACAATTATTTGCGGCAATCGTTTCAATATTTTAAGTGTTTATGTATGTTTCAGGGCTCAGAGTATATTTAGACAATTCTATTTACTGTGGTACTGCTATTTTGTGAGATCAGAATAAGCAGCAGCTGTATAAAGCTGCAGGTGCTGGAGACTCGATATTCTTCGGATCCCCAGTGTGTTCCATTATCCGCATCACTGAATACAAGCTGCACCTCTTTTCATACTTTCTCTTCTTCATCCACTCTGAGAAAATGTTCGAAATTATTTTGTGCAGATAGACCAAATAAATATGATGTAAGGCGCTGTTTCACTCCGCTAGCCTTCAGGTGACACTTGAGCAAGCTGTAGCCCCTGATCATGGAAGAAACCCCACACCCCCAGTCACGTTCACGTGCAGCCATGGGAGCTGATGAAGGATGGCCGTATGAGCGGTTGTTCTATATATCACAAGTTCTGGGTTAACGACGACTGACGCTAGACAGACGGTCGCTGTAGGGTGCTAAACATCGCTCGGGTCCTCGAACACAGGGACGATTTGTTGCCGTGTTGATCATCGGCATTAACGATTTTGAATGAGATTGTGGAGGCGATTCTTGGTAGGGTACGACCAAGACAAAAGGGATGGGTTACTCTTGAATCCGCGAGGTAAAACATCCTTTGTTAGAACATTGTCTGATTGGTAGGAGTCAGGGAGAGGGAATAAAAGGATCCTTTTCTATTTGGCTGCCATTGACTAGTCGTGTTCCGCAGGTGGCGTTGTTGGGATCGCTTTTGTATCTAAATAATTTAGATGATGGCATTGTTGCCGCGTTTGTGGAGGATACGAAACTTGGTGGAAGGTCATGCAGTTTTGAGGAAACAGGATGCAGAAGATGTACCCAGATTAGGAGAATGGGCAACAAAGGGACAAAAAGAACACAGTTAGAGCATGCATTGTCATGCACTTTCATAGTAGAATTAGCCGTGCGGACCATTTTCTTAACGGGGAATCTGAGATGCAGAGGGACTTGGGAGTCCTTGAGCAGAACTCCCTGCACGGGAACTTGCAGGTTGGGTCGATGGTGAAGAAGACGTATGCCATGTTAGTAGTGATTTCAAGAGGTCTCGAATAAAAGAGCAACAGCGTGATGCTGAGGCTTGATAAGACATTGCTGAGGCCTCAACTGGAATATCGTGAACAGTTTTGTTACCCAAATCTTAGACAAGATGCGCTGGCGTTGGAGAGCGTACAGCGAATATTCACATGAATGATTCCAGGACTGAAAGGGTTATCATACGAGGAACGTTTGAAAGCTCTGTGTCCGTACTCGCTGGACATCAGAAAGATGGTAAATATGATCAGCCATGATTGAATAGCGAAGCACGCTCGGTGGGCCAGATGGCCTAATTCTGCTCCTATGTTTTCTTGGTCTGATAAACTTGCTGGCAGGTTGGCCGTACTGTTTTGTGCGGGTTTAAGTTAATTTGTCACTGGGCTGTGAACCGCCGTGATGTTGCTGAAGAAGCAGTAGTTATTTGACAAATCAGATGGAATGTGTAGTGAGACCCCGAACAAGGAAGGGCTGTTGTTTCGGCAATATGCAAGCAAGGGGATGAGTTGAGACTTAATAGTTGGACAAAATTGAAATGGCAGACTTAAGGCGTGATATTTGAATGCGCCAGGTATACAAAACATGGTAGAAGATCTTGTAACACAGTCACAGAATGGCGTACGTGCATAAGATGTTGTATGTTTCAGGAGAAAATAGCTAGGAGCTATATGTCACAAATCGTTGTTTTTTTTACACACTGGATATACTACCCGTGTTGGTGCCGCCTTTCATTGTTTCTACAATGGTTAATGGTTTGATTGAATATGCTGGCCAGCAAATGTATCTCACTCTTCTACATTTATGGTGACATACATGTTCATTGTTAATAAATTTACATTGTAAATTTAAATATCGTAAAATTACAATTTGGGTGATACATTTTTAAATTGGACAGAGAAGAAGAGAGGGTCGTTTTCTCCATAGATATATCTTCTGTAAACTACCTTGAAGTTCTCCACAGTCACGCCTGAAACACTTCCCCTCACTTAATTTAATCTTTAGCTACATGTTCATATCCTGGAAGCCTGAGATGCCAATCGTGTGCATACATCAACCATCCCTCCATAAAATTACCCGTAATTGTTATAACTCACAAACGCCTGATGATTTCGGAGGATTCACTGATCAATCTCTCTCGGTGATGAAGAAAATATCGTTAGTAGTCTCAATAAACGCTAGTGCAATAAGGCACTGTAAATAACTGCAGGATCTTAAAAGCAGGATGAGTGTAAGGATACTTTACTTTCAATACAGAGACCAGGCTGCAGGGTGTGCAGGATTGGGAATTGAATAGTCAGGAATATTGGTCAATAGGGAAGGACAGACAGGAATTAAGTGAAGTTGGTAAGTGCGGTTAATTAAAGATGAGGTTAGGGAGGTGTTGAGAGACCATATCAGACCTAAGGAGCAGAATGTTGATTCCATTTGTGTGGAGGTTAGGAATAGTAAAGCAAAAAAAAAAAAAAACAAACACCGGTGGGTGTTGTCCATCGGCCACCGAATAATAACATTACAATGGCACAGGGAATAGACGGAGAAATATATGAAACATTTAAAAATGGAATAATAGGTATCATTGGGGCTTCAACTTGCACATAGATTGGGGAGGAACGTCTTGAAGAGGATTACATAGAATGTATCTGTGATAGCTTTCTTGAACAACATGTGACTGAACCTACAAGATCATAGATCTCGCCCCTGAAATGAGACAGATATTATTAGATATGATCTAGTTAGGGATCCTCTTGGAAAGTGTGATCACAGTATGATTGATATTCGCAGGCAAATGGATTGTTCAATAGCCCGATCTAAAGCCAATGTATTAAGACTAAACACTGGATGCACCAATGGGATGAGGAGGGCTTTGGTTAGATTGGACTGGGAACACAGTCTATATGCTGGGAGTCTGAGGAACAGTGGAAGTCTTTCACAGAGAGTTTTCACGCTGCTCAAGAAAAGTATATTCCAGTTAAAAGGAAGGATATCAAGGCTGGTCAGGAGCAGACTTGGATAAGTAAGGAAATGAAAGAAAGCATCGAATTAAAACCTCCTGTCTCCAAAATCGCAAAGAGAATTGAGAAATTGGAGAATTGGGAAAACTTAAAACATCAACGGAGAATACCAAGCGAGCAATAAAAAAAGCTAGATTATATAAATAAACTCGCAGAAATATTTTTATGAATATATAAAGCCGAAAAGGGTTTTAAATATGAACATAGGTTCCTTGGAAGACGAGTAGGGGGAACTGATATTGGGTAATGAAGAAATGACAAAGGCTTTGAATGACTATTTAATATCGGTTTTCACGGTAGACGAAACGTCCACCATGCAAAGAGAGATGTATTGGATGTTATGATGAGGTAGTTCCTCAGCAAACTTGTAGGTCAGTTAATACATAAACCCCTGATCCTTTTCGAGTGCATCGGAGAATACTGAAAGTAGTGGCAAAAGTTATAGTGGAGGCTTAATTGATAATTCACGATTTAAATGAACCATCTGGAAGAGGAGTCCGATTGTAGTATATCTAAGTTTGATGATGATACAAAATTGAGTACAAATTCAAATTGTACAGAAGATAGGGATTCTCTGCAGAGAGATATAGA